>CM029607.1:55490972-55635878 GCA_017311375.1 Mytilus coruscus
TACTATTTCTTCAAATCTATGTCCCTGTGCCATTTTTCTAAACTGTTAATTATTATTAACTACTATAACAAAAGTGAAAGAAGATAGTTACCAAGGGGCATTTAAAAAACAAACGTCGTAGAAAAACAGGACCATAAGAAAAACACACGAACAAAAAATAATACAAAACGTCTAAAGATTGACGACGTCCAGCACAAAACGGGGTTCAGCATATGTGCTCTGGAGCGTTAAGCAGTTCCTGTCTCTTTTTTGATATCCGTCCTGTTGCTTATCTCAAGGCAAAAATTCGATTATAAGTTGTAATGAATGAAACTGCTAGTGCGTTTATATCATTTAATATGTCATGTACTAATTGTAACAGTGCTTTATAAACACTGTAAATGATTAATTTGTGAATCAATTGCAGTTAGAATGTCAACATTACCCTCAGCAACACTTTCTCTTGTAGCCCTGGGAAATTCTTCTTCATCAGCAAAAGGTATATTTCGCTCTCCTGAGATTCGAGGTGGTTGGTTTTCAAAAGTTTCTTCCTCGCCAAGACGCGCTGTATCAGTAATAGGAATATTTTGTTCTTCTGTGTTTCTATGTGGTTGTTTTTCAAATGTTTCTTCTTCATCAATAGGCACTGCAGTAGCTTTCTTGTTATTTTCCTTAAGGCCACTATTGTAACTCATTGTTTGTTCCTCTACAGTATCCATTGCTAAAATAAGATGAGAGAGGAGTCAATAAAAAGATAAGTTGGAATAACGTGATATTAAGAGCAAGTACCGGAATATGCGCTTTCTAATCAAAAGAAATTAAATTCCTATAACTTAAGATTAACCACTAAAGTCCGTATTTACAGATTATAATGCGTCGTCAACTCTGAAAATGAGTATTGAAATGAACGTATGACTTTCTTTATACTAAATTGATTTGTCAAGTCTCGAGTAAAGCAGACCAATCAGTATGAACCATTTATTTCAACTCTGGCTGTAAATCATACGAAATACAGCTTTTCATTTCAGCTCATAAAATCAATTAACTGTTGAACACGAGGAAAATTATTTTTTTCCTGCTGTACCAAATTGATGATAAACTGTTTACTTCATAACTAGACATAAAACAATTCTGGAATAATTAATCTTACATTCGTCCAAATCGTAAGTAATATGGCCCTAATGTAACCAAATTTCACCATGAGACGTCGTTGTAGTTGTTGATTTGTTTACAATTTACTATAAAAGTATAACAATAGTGGAGCGACAATCTAAACAGAATCAAAACAGAAAGGAGATTTGTCTTTAAAAATAGTTTTCATACAAATAAGTAATATTAAAACTGTAATAAAGGTTACATGAACAATCATGAGACGTGCCACACCGGATATAGAGACAAAACAAACAACTGTGGGATTTCTGTATGTTATTAGGTTGCTTCCTCATTGATTTGTTTTTTGGTGTTTATAATTGAGTATCGCTACTTTTAGCACGATTTCATTTATCTTGACGGTCATTTTCATTGGTTGCGGAAGCCGGAATGCCCGGGAAAAAACACGGACCTACGGCAGGAAAAATGGCGCTCCATGTCAATTAGATTGGTGCCTCATTGATGTATACACGATATCGCCTTATATTCATATCACATAATGTCCATCGTTGACGTTCACTTGATTACTATTCCTTTCAATAAAAAAACGTTCAAGTTTCTTTTAATTCTTGTTGGAATATTTTTTCTATCAGCTGACGGATATTTTGTACCATTCGTTTTTCTGTCAATTAATACCTTTACCGTCATTGACATTTTATGCAAATAATTCAAACGAAAATGTTTAGGCTCCTTTAATTTTAGTCCGAATATCTTTCTGGTGAACTGCCAAACATTTTGCATCATTCGTTTTTCTTTCAATTATTTTTTGACAAATGATGAATTGTCCCCTTACTTGATATATTATGCAAATTCGGTCGCGTTGCGTAAATGTGACAAAATATGAAGCCATCGTGTGAAGTTAAGTATTAAATGGTATGATCTCTTAATGAAGACTTCGATTTTGAAATCCTAAATGTTTTCAAACAAAATAATATCTAAGCTTCTGTAATATAAATTGCTTTGAACAAAATAAGAACAGCAGTATATATTCCATAATTTAGCTCTGTGCTCCTCTTTGGTACAGTAAATGTTATTCATTTCAAGTGACATGAATTCTTGATAAGTATAGTCCCCGGGGGAAGGGGGTTCAAAATTTAAACGAACAAAATAAAACGTTTGTCTTTTCGTCATTTATCGATTTTACCACGACATAGTAAGTTTCTCTTCGAATTATGAGCTTTGAGAATTCCGTCTTTATTTAAACATGATCGGTGTATGAGCAAAACATTTATGAGCCAGGATTTTGTTAAAGAACGTCTCGTCCTTTTTCTCAAAAAATTCATCGGAAATTACCAATACCTAATAGATAAATATTCAGTGTCTACTTCACAAATCATACAAGATAGTCTTGAGTTATAGATTCTAGGCGGTAAATATGTGTATCTTTTATTTTACTTTAGTTTCCGCGTTATTTGTCTTATTGCTATTATGTTGTTTTTTGGTCGTATTACTTTTGCCGTGACTTGGTAATTATGCATCCCGCCATCGGGTTTCTGAGAATCGACCAGGTTTGTGTTTTATTTTGATGTAAATATTCTAAAAGTATTGAACAGTGGTAACTCCTGATGCCTTTAATTTTCAATTAAGAAAAAAAAGCCGATTTTTTTTTTTTCGTTCTGGGAAATAAAAACATAAAAGACAAAAGATAGCTTATGTTTTAATTCAAGACATATAAATAGAAATAAGTTGATGACTAGTAACCTCATGATCTATAATTTTGGTAACAATCTTTTTATCTAATCTATATTTAAAATAAATGGAGATTGTGTCCATGGGACACAGATGATGCCTCCGCTTGCATATAACGATTTAAAGGGACATAACTCAAGAACGGTAAAAGTGACGCTACCAAAATTCGTACTTGATCTGTGTTTTGTGGTAATAAGAAATGTGTATAAGCTAATGACATTTGGTTGAGGCAAACTTTAAGTAATTAGAGAAAGGAAACGAAAAATTCAGCAATTTTTCCATTTGTAAAGGGGCATAACTCTAGAATGGTAAAAGTGACGCCACAAAAATTCAAACTTGATCTGTGTTTTGTAGTAATAAGCATTGTGTATAAGTTTCATAACATTTGGTTAAGGCAAACTAAAGTTAAAACGGAAACCAATTTCTGTACAGACGTACAGACGAACGAACGGACGTACAGACGGACAAGGGCAAAACTTAATTCCCCCTCTGCTACGGCAGGGGCACACAAAAGAGGCAGAAGAGACCAAGGGAACAATTTAACCTGATCGTATATCAAATTCTGGGTCATGTCATATATACAAATATTCTACTTACTGTCTCTCTGTTCTTCATGCTCAGTTCCACTTTTTAAGAGTTCTGTTTCTCTTTTTTCTCCTATATCAAGATAACCTTATTTTTATCAGGACCCCTTGGTTATTCAAGACGCATCTATGAACAAAATTTCATGAACAAAATCTCATGAACTATAACTTATACTTCCACAGATAGATGGGGAGTCGTGGTGTAGTGGTTAGTGTTTCGGACTACTGACACAAAGGTTCCTGGTTCGATTCCCGTTCCGGCTCTCCCTTGACACCATTTGCGAGTGTGGTCTTGAGAAACGATGATAGTCCGTCGGGAGGGGACGATAAATGGCTGACCCGTGTTAAGAGAGAGCCATATCTCTTGCATGTAAAAGACACCCTTGTAGATTTCGAAAGAGAGAAGGCTAATTCTGCTAAAAGGCAGCACTCGCACCCGCAAAGTGGAAAGGGATTAATATAAGTTGCAATTACTTGTTTCCCAATCCACTATAAATACATATGTTTAAATTTGATAGATGGACTTTATCTTTATGATGGACAGATGAAACACTAAATCCCTTCCCCAACTTCGTTTGACAAACTATATAAAAATCTTAAAGCAAACAAATATCAAATTATTCCTCTCAGCAAAGGTTGAGAAAACCTAGACATAATGTTTTCATTTCTGTTCGCTTTTGGTGAAATTTAAAAGTATCAACACACAGTCATAAAAATAGGAATGTAGCTTTGTATGATATTTAACCATGAATTCTGCTCAAACCAATGCGAAGGGTCAACTTGAACTTACTACCAGTTATGAGAAATATTGATCATTGTTGAATGCCTCATGGTGACTTGAAGATGAAGGATAACAATAAAAACGTTCCATATTTATGTTTTACCATCATCATGTATTGATATTAATATTGTCTCATGTACATTTACTCCATATTCCCTTCATATTTTCATTGGGTATACGACAGACTAAAAATCTGCTTCATACTACAACTAAAAATCAGAAAGCTTCAGACAGTATAGCAAATTATACTCTTTGTAACAACTGAAAAATCCTTGACAAAATGTTTTCATTTCAATCTGTTTGGTTGCAGTAAAATTGCTAAATATTAACAAACACCAAGTGGATATTTGAGAGGTCTGAAAATCACTTTCAGTTACTAAAACATGTTACCTATAAAACTCCTGAGATCGTTTACGTTGAAAGTAAAGATATCTGTATTATGATTATTTTTCTAAATGATGAAAACTGTATATATTATAATCATAATAGAATATAAAATGAGAAAATAACGCAAACTATAAATCATTTCCCATATTCCGACGACGAGTTGTTGTAAGAACATGGTACCTTGTTTACATTTCTAAAAATAATCTGGTTTGGGGAATCCCCAAATACGGGTCACGCATTCTGTGCATAATAAAACAATGAGCATTCATTGTTTTAAATATTTGGCATCTTCTTCTTATATAAAAATAAATAAAAAAAATGTATTTATTTCAATTACCTAAAATCTTTAATTTTTATATATCGCAGAAAATAATAATGTAGATCCGCAGAAACTCATGTAACAATCTCAAACCCATATCATATAATGGACCGGCTTAGTGCCGGCCCATAATAATTTCATAAACATTGGTAAACTATTACCAATAGCTGTTCAAAGGTTTGTTGTTGGCATGTGACAATTAAAGACAGAGTATACCCCTTAAACTGTATTATGCAAACCACTTTGAATGAAACCTGAACAACTTATGAGGGGGGGCAAGGGGTTTAACTGTTATGCTGTTTTGGGGCAATTTAATTCTTTGTTATCTGTTATTCTGAAAATATATTTGCTGTTAGCTGTTATTGTCTTATTCCTTGTTAGCTGTTATTGGACTATTAGTTTTTTTTTTGTTATCTGTTATTGTGAGAATGTATTTGCTGTTAACTGTTATTGAAAATTGGAATGTTAGCATTCTGACAGCCAATCTTCAGTAGAAATTGAATTGGGATTTTTCCACTAGTAACATGGTGGTCCCGTATTCGGAGAAGGATTCAATTAACATATAGACATTTGAATGGGTTTACAGTACACTAGTCATTTTTGGGGCCCTTTATGGCTTGCTGTTCGGTGTGGGCCAAGGCTCCGTGTTGAAGACCGTACTTTGACCTATATTTATGGTTTACTTTAACAAATTGTGACTTGGATGGAGAGTTGTCTCATTGGCACTCATACCACATCTTCTTATATTTAATCACAGATCATCGCATAAACACTTTAATATTAGTTGGGTCAAGGACCATTACAGTATATATATATTATTATTATCCTTTGTAATAAATTCCTTTTTCTATGAACATGTATTTAGAATTATCTTGATTTTTACGTATAGGGATAACAATCCTTGTTTCCCTGTATGTGCATATTAAATTCGAACAATTCTTTTAAAATATTACAAAAATTCGTAAGGGTTCCGCGGAACCCAGTACTAGTGTCTCGCCTACTTTTGATGTTAGTTGCAGGCTCAACAAAATGGGTAAAAAGTTATTAAATAAATGGTGAATGTTTCCATGGGACACAGATGATGCCCCCGCTTGCATATCATATACAGTTATAAAGGGACATAACTGAAGAACAGTTAAAATGACCCTACCCAAATTTGTACTTGATCTGAGTTTTGTGGTAATACGTATTGTGTATAAGTTTCATAAATTTTGGTTGATGCAAACTTAATTTACTCGGAGAACGGAAACGAAAAATTCAGCAATTTTTCCATTTGTAAAGGGGCATAACTCTAGAAAATTGAGTGACAACCCCAAAATTCAAACTTGATATGTATTTTGTGGTAATAAGCATTGTGTACAAGTTTCATTGCATTTGATTGAGGCAAACTAAAGTTAGAGAACGGAAACTAAAACATTCAGCATTTTTTTCATTTGTAAAGGGGCATAACTCTAGAACGGTTAAAGTGACGCCCCCAAAATTCAAACTTGATCTGTATTTTGTGGTAATAAGCATTGTGTATAAGTTTCATAGCATTTGGTTGAGGTAAACTAAAGTTAGAGAACGGAAACGAAAAATTCAGCATTTTTTTCGTTTGTAAAGGGGCATAACTTTAGAACGGTTACAGTGACACCACCAACATTCAAACTTGATCCGTGTTTTGTGGTAATAAGCATTGTGTATAAGTTTTATAACATTTGGTTGAGGCAAACTGAAGTTAGAGAACGGAAACCAACTTTGGGACGTACGGACGTTCGGACGGAAGTATGTACAGACGGACAAGGGTAAAACTTAATGCCCCCTCCGCTACGGCGGGGGCATACAAATTTCCTCTAGATACTATCTTTTGATTGTAAGAAGCTTCTGTCCAAGTTTGGTAAAAATCCAGGATGGTTTATGAATCTAATAAATGTTTTAAAAACTTTAGCTGCAGACTGTATGGAATGTTAACTGAAAGAAAAACTTATTAAAGTCCATTTATACAATCATGTTATAAGTAAAATATGGAAATACAAGAAATAAATTTTTACAAAATTTTCTTCTAGATACAAGCTTTTGATCATAAACAAGCTTTGGTCCAAGTTTGGTAAAAATCCAGGATAGTTTAAGAAAGTTATTAAAAATTTTAAAACTTTAACCACAGAGTGAATGTAATGTAAATTGGCAGAAAAACTAAGTCCATTTATAAGTAAAATATGGATAAATAGGATTATTTTTTTTTCAAAATTTACTGCAGGATACTATTTTATGATCATAAACAAGCTTCTGTCCAAGTTTGGTAGAAATCCAGGATATTTTAAGAAAGTTATTCAAATTTTAAAAACATTAACCACAGAGTGAATATTTGTGGATGCCCCTGACGACGACGCCGCCGACGGAATGTGTGATCACTATGTCTCGCTTTTTCGACAAAAGTCGCAGACTCGACAAAATGGAAAACATATGGCCAGGGATACCTGATGAGGATGGCATTTAAGTCCTAGTTCCATACGACCAGTTAACCTAAACACCTTTTATATAATAAGGAACACAGACTCAGCTCTGTGATTCTTTTCTAAGTATACAATAACTGCGAGTACTCTCAGATCTGTTCCTAATGTCTTTTTGTTGTTGGGATGTACAAGTACCCTGCCACGTCTACTTGAATTTTTATCCATCTGATGAGTTAAGCCTTTTTCAACTGATTTTTATAGTTCGTACGTATGTTGTACTGTTATATCACTGTCCCAGGTTAGGGGGAGGGTTGGGATCCCGCTAACATGTTTAACCCTGCCACATTATGTATGTATGTGCCTGTCCCAAGTCAGGAGCCTGTAATTCAGTGGTTGTCGTTTGTTTATGTGTTACATATTTGTTTTTCGTTCATTTTTTGTACATAAATAAGGCCGTTAGTTTTCTCGTTTGAATAGTTTTACATTGTCATTTCGGGGCCTTTTATAGCTGACTATGCGGTATGGGCTTTGCTCATTGTTGAAGGCCGTACGGTGACCTATAGTTGTTAATTTCTGTGTCATTTTGGTCTCTTGTGGACAGTTGTCTCATTGGCAATCATACCACATCTTCTTTTTTATACTCACTATTTAAATTACAAGCATGTGTGAGCTTCTTTAAAAGTACAAAAATAAATGCTGAAAAAAGTATTCCATAACAAAAAAATATAATCATACATTGAGTAAACCAATTCTAGATATATAACTCTAAAAACATGTTCATAGAAAATGGAATTCATTACAAAGGATTATAATAAGATATATACTGGATTTGTCCTGGACCCGACTGGTTTTAATTTTTCAATTACTGTTATCTGTTTTTATCCCTTTTCAATTCCTTGTTATCAGTTATAAGCCAAATCAATTTGCTGTTTTGCTGTTATTGAACCCCTTCCCCCACTTATCAACATGGCAAAGCGGCAAAAATCCTGTCCCATTATGGATATCAATTCCGTTTAGTTGCAATGGATATCGTAATATAAAGACTTATCAATAGATATAAGAAGATGTAGTATTAGTGCCAATGAGACAACTCTTCATCCAAGTCAAAATTTGTAAAAAGTATACCATTATAGGTCAAAGTACGTCCTTCAACACGGAGCCATGGCTCACAACGAACAGCAAGGGCCCCAAAAATGACACGTGTAAAACCATTCAAACAGGAAAACCAACGGTCTAAACTATATAAAAACAAGAAACACTTATGAACCACATCAACAAACGACAACCACTGAACAACAGATTCCTGACTTATCAAACCTATTACAAATACTGGCATATAATTGAAGACGATGTTTAACGAAAACTGCACGTAGGATTTTAAATGCTACCAATATTAGCGATATCTTCAACCACAAGTCTGTACATTAATCAAAAACCAATCACTACAAAAAAAAACCTATGCCTCTTATTTCTTAAACTTACAGCAAACTCAGGCAATCAAGGATCCTTAAGGAAGTAAAATCCATCTGAAGATTGCTCCGGATGATCGTCCTCGTAAAAATATACTTTAACTGGGACCTTGGTATCGCAAGTAATGAAAAACATAGAGAATTTCGCAAAATGACTACAATATCAAATTCCTAACAACATCAAATGGAAAAAAAACTGCTTACTGGTGTAGTGTAGGACTGTGTCATAAAAAAAAAAAAAACACGAGCCATATGAACCAAAAGAAGACAATTTATATGAGTGGATTAATTTTTGAAGAAGCATTATCTTGGGATTTATTATTTTTCTCTACACAACAAATTTGCTGTTGTTGCGACAAACAATGCAATCATTATTTGTTACATGCGAGTATCTATATTTCTTTTATCGACAGCAGCTTTTATTATCCATCCTTGTGTACCCAAATTCGTACAAAATAAACGAAGAATGTGTCCATGGGACACAGATGCCCCCGCTTGTAAAAATACAGCAAATTTTGCAATTTTTCAATTGACAAAGGGACATAACTCAGGAACGGCGAAAGTGACGCCACCCAAATTCGAACTTTGGTAGTAATTAGCATTGTGTATTAGTTTTATAACATTTGGTTAAGGCAAAATAAAGTTAGAGAACGGAAACTAATTGTGGGTCGTAGGGACGGACGGACGGACAGTGTACAGACGGACAAGGGTAAAACTTAATGCCTTCTCCGCCGCGGTGGGTGCATAAAAATCAAGACAATGCACCAATTTCCACATGAGTGATGTCCTGGCAGATAAAAACCCACGATGCAGCGAGTGCTTGGATCCGAAATATCTCACGAAAACCCAGTTTAGACACAACTGAACTTTAAATGTCTGCTTCATAAAAGGATTTTGCCCTTGTTTTTATTAATATCAATTTCGCCTATCTAAGGAGAAACATACCCTTCCTTCCATCGTATGTTATCTACATTATGCATTATACGTCCGACTTTTTCTTATACATTTTTTGTAAAGTGAATACTTCATCTGCATGTTTATCATAAAGATCAACTGAACTGAAATCATTCCACAAAGTTAACAGTTGACGTCACGGAATTGGTTTGCTGGTTCAATGTAGTACAGAAAAAAATAAATGGAGAATGTGTCCCCATGGACACAGATGATGCCCCCGCTTGCATACAACATTATAAAGGGACATAACTCAAAAACGAAAAAAGTGACGCTACCCAAATTTGTACTTGATCTGAGTTTAAAGGTAATGTAAAGTATTGTGTATAGGTTTCATAATGTTTGTTTGGGTTAAACTTAAGTTACAGAACGGAAACTAAAAATTTTGCAATTTTTGGATTTATAAAGGGCATAACTCGATAATGATAAAAGTGACGCTACCAAAATTTCACTTGATCTGTGTTTTGTGGTAAAAAGCATTGTGTATAAGTTTCATAACATTTGGTTGAGGCAACTTAAGTTACAAAACGGAAACTAAAAATTTTGCATTTTTTCCATTTATTAAGGGCATAACTCGGGAATGGTTAAAGTGACCCAACCAAAATTCAAACTTGATCTTTATTTTGTGGTAAAAAGCATTGTGTATATGTTTCATAAAATTTGGTTGAGGCAAACTTAAGTTAGAGAACGGAAACTAAAAATTTTTCAAATTGTCCATTTATGAAGGGGCATAAGTCTAGAATGGTTAGAGTGACGCTACCAAAATTCAATCTTGATCTGTATTTTGTGGTAATAAGCATTGTGTATAACTTTCATAACATTTGGTTGAGGCAAACTTAAGTTAGAGAACGGAAACTAAAAATTTTGTAATTTTTCCATCTATAAAGGGGAATAACTCTAGAACGGTTAGAGTGACCCTACCAAAATTCAAACTTGATCTGTATCTGGTGGTAATATGCATTGTGTGTAAGTTTCATAACATTTGGTGGAGGCAACTTAAGTTAGAGAACAGAAACTGAAATTTTTGCAATTTTTCCATTTATAAAGGGGCATAACTCTAGAACGATTAAAGTAACGCCACCAAAATTGAAACTTGATCTGTATTTGGTGGTAATAAGCATTGTGTATAAGTTTCATAACATTTGGTTAAGGCAACTTTAGTTAGAGAACGGAAACTAAAAATTTTGCATTTTTTTCCATTTATAAAGGGACATAACTAGAGAATGGTTAAAGTGACCCCACCTAAATTCAAACTTGATCTGTGTTTTGTGGTTATAAGCATTGTGTATATGTTTCATAAAATTGGTTGAGGCAGACTTAAGTTAGAGAACAGAAACTAAAAATTTTGCAATTTTTCCATTTATAAAGGGGCATAACTATAGAACGGTTAAAGTGACGACACCAAAATTCAAACTTGATCTGTGTTTTGTGGTAATTAGCATTGTGTCAAAGTTTCATAACATTTGGTTGAGGCAAACTTAAGTTAGTGAACGGAAACTAAAAATTTTGTAATTTTTACCTTTATAAAGGGGCAAAACTCTAGAACGGTTAGAGTGATGCTACCAAAATTCAAACTTGATCTGTGTTTTGTGGTAATAAGCATTGTGTATAAGTTTTATAACATTTGGTTGAGGCAAATTTAAGTTAGAGAACAGAAACTAAAAAAATTGCATTTTTTCCATTTATAAAGGGGCATAACTCTAGAACAGTTAGAGTGACCCTACCAAAATTCAAACTTGATCTGTATTTAATTGGTGATAAAAGCATTGTGTATAAGTTTCATAACATTTGGTTGAGGCAAACTTATGTGACAGAACGGAAACTAAAAATTTTGTAATTTTTACCTTTATAAAGGGGCAAAGCTCTAGAACGGTTAGAGTGACGCTACCAAAATTCAAACTTGAGCTGTATTTTGTGATAATAAGCATTGTGTTTAAGTTTCATAACATTTGGTTGAGGCACATTTAAGTTAGAGTACGGAAACTAAAAATTTTGCAATTTTTCCTTTTATAAAGGGGCATTACTCTACAACTCTTAAAGTGACGCCACCAAAATTCACACTTGATTTGCGTTTTGTAGTAATTAACCTTGTGTATAAGTTCCATAACATTTGGTTGAGGCAAACTCGAGTTAGAGAACGGAAACCAATTTTGGGACGTACGGACGTACAGACGTACAGACGGACAAGGGTAAAACTTAATGCCCCTCCGCTACGGCGGGGGCATAAATATGTCTTAATCTACATGACACAGGTTTTTAATGGTAGGATACCAGAAAAGTCGTCTTTGTTAAAATTTGATCAATTGTGTCGTATTCCCTTTCGTCACAACAACTGACTCTGGATTCGAATGACGAGCGTTTCCTGCATTGTTTGAATTATGCCAAATAGATTAAGATCGGTACTACTTTTGCCTCTTTTTCAAGACCGTGATCGAGAATGACACACCTGAGAGATCAAAGAGCAAAGCATAATTTTCTACAATCTTTTGCAATAAAACATATTTTCTGTCGCACACGATAGGGCTAACGACAAAATAATTGTTATAATAGTACAAAGAAAAGTAAACAAAAGTTCAAGAAAACTCCATACCCTTTGCTCTATGTATTAATGGTTGAGCAACATTAGTCGTAATACTCTACGTAAGGAAATGTCTGTACCAAGTCAGGAATATGACCGTTGATTTTCATTCGTTTGATGTGTTTGGGCTTTTGATTTTTGCCATTTGTTAAGGGACTTTTCGTTTTTAATTTTCCTTGGAGTTCGGTATTTTTGTTATTTTATTTCTTATCATAATCCCTTGAGCAGACATAACTGATAAGGCTGCATAAGGATTTATAGTGACTATTGTATAGGTATTTGAAATGTTGCTAACCCTTGTACATTACAGAATATCTTAGTTTAAGATTACTGTAAATTTGAACTGACTGGTAAGGACTACTTCACATAGATACCTGGTGATAAAAATACTCAAAAATACTCATAATGCTCTTTATGTTGTAGCTTGTTGAATCATATTTAAGATCTATTTACCTTTTTCTTTCTTTCTTTTGCTTGGTCGCTTTTTTCTTCTCCTTTTTATGAGATAAATTATTATTACAATTAGAAGAATAATAGCGCCACCACAACATATCGAACTGAAATGCAAAACAAAAAATAACAAAAAATTTGGGATGAAACTTTTTGCATTTTGTTTTATATAAATTTATTAGTAAATGCATGGTTTATATAGCATGTTTAGTGTAACTGTCATAAGGAATTTTTACGACAAATTTTCACATAAAATTTCTTTGACGGTGGTTCGTCGCGTTATTTCTTCTTACATGTCTACTTCATTTGACTAATAAATGGTATTTGCTGTGGATTCAATTATGTTCGTGGGAACAAACTGTTGTTGATTAAGGAAAATTTGCATTTTCCTGGATGTTTAATTTCGTTGTTTTCGCAAAGTCTGCATAATTCCTTTTGAAAATTTGTAATTCGTTGAACATTTAAATTCGTGGTTCACCTGTACCCATGAAATTCACGAAAAATTAGAATCCAACGAATATCAATGAATCCACAGTAATAGTAATAAAATAAGAGGCCTCTAAGACCTACATATATATTATACACTTCGAGATAGTAGACAACACATAAGTAAAAAATCATCATAAACGGCCAATAACCAACGACTGCAGTAATTTTCGCATATAATTATATGTACATCTTGTTTTGCTGATGATTTTTGCTGTGCAATTTCTATATATCTGATATAATATGGTAAAACACCAGTTTACTCGGAACTACATATACTTGACTTTACTATTACCAATGTACATTCGGAAGACTACTAAGTCATATTAAGGAATTCCGGGATTCCCCATGGTATATTTGACAGTCATTACCCAAGTTGTTATCCTGATCGGACGTCCCGATTTGATGAGCGGCCTGATAGATGACCAAATGACTCAAGCCTAGGATTGTTATATTCAGGTAATATAACGCATACACATACCCCTATAAAATCATTACAGTGGTGTCAGAAGTCGGCACGATTCCACTGATTTACACTGCGGTTTATCGGTGACATTTATTCCCGCCGAATTTCATATTTTTTCTTTGTTTTCGCGAGAGGAAAATTTTTGTTTCTTCTCTCCCGCGATTGTATTATTTCATGGCGCGCTGATTTATCAGTACTTTTGATATTTGCGCAAGTGATATATTCATTTCATATCCATATTGTGATTATCAGACTTTCCGTGTGATAAAATTCCCATCCCCCTTTTTGTAACACATTTACAAAATACACAGATTTGCATACACCTTGAGAATAAGACAAAATAACCTTATAAATAAACTACTACTGGATAGTTTTTGAATATCTATTTGGTTTATTTCAGGTTTTGTTTATTTATTTTAATACAAATCAACACATTTTTTTTTCATTCATTGATATTCCGTTGCATTGGGCGTCAGATCTTCTGATGTCAGATACCATTTATGTTTTTCTTTTGTTTTTCATAAATTATTGATACAACTGTGTGCGTCAGATCTTCTAATGTCATAGTTGTTATCAAATTATTTTTTTTTCATTTTGTTTAATTGTCTTGTCTGTTTTACCGTCCGAAAAGTGTTCACTCATTTACGGTAAAAGAATGTGTTGATAATATACTTGTACTACTATTTGTTGTGAATTGTGTATACATACGTAATTGTTTACAATTTCATGCCTGTGGTCAAATAGTATTTTTTCGGAGTTTGTGAATTGTATATTTGATAATAAAAAAAAAAAGACAAATATAAACATATTTGCTTGTGTCACTTATATGTTTATTTACATTTATGCATATGTGAAAGTTTTGAATATGTAGGTCCCTTGACTTATATGATGATATAAACAGGGTTATTAGAAGGGCTGAAGCAGCATTGCGCGTCAGATCCTCTGATGTCATAGGTGTTTTCAGATTGTTTTTTTTTTTATTTTGCTATACTTGTGTTTTCATTGGCAAATCAGAATAGAATTAGTATACCAATTTTTCTTAAATTGTGATTGTATGTAAAGGTGTTTGTGATTTTTTTTTTTAAATCTTGTTTTGTATATTGTAGTGTTACACAGTTTGTATTGTATATATTTTGTGTGTTTTTTGTGTGTAATTCCTTGTAATATTCGGGGTTTTTTATGCTTTTATTTTAATCTTAGTTAGTAAATCTCAACTCAAAATTTGAGTAACTCAAGTAATTTTGACGGAACAGCGCCGCTCGGATGGTCCCTGCTGAAAGCCGATATAGTGTCTACAGCTTTTGTGAAAGGATGGAAAAATGAACAAAAATTACAAACATTGGTATCGAGAATTACTGGAAAAGCACTGAAGTTCTATAAGAACAGGTCATATACAGTAAAAGCAGACTACGAAACATTGTGCAAACTCTTTAACGACCGATTTGACTCAGTTGGCTATCCATTACTCATTTTGGAAAATCTAAATAATATCTTTCCATATCCAGATGAGTTATTGGACGAATGTACAGACAGGATTGAAGAGTTGGTAGAAGGGGCATTCCAAAATGAAACAGAAAATGTAAAAGAACATCTGATTATAAAATACCTCACTAATGCTTGTTGGGATGAAGAAGGGAAGGAACTAGTGAAAGCTGTCGCCGAAGATTCAGTGTACGAGGCAAAACGTTATCTCTGTACATTAAGTAAAATAACAGCTAAGAGATATTTAAAGCTGAAAAGTTTATGGGAACCTAAAATGAAAAACAGAAGAGATAATATTAATTTCAAGATTGAAAAGACCAGAGACCATGATCTAATTGTAAGAAGCCAAGGAACAGAAGAAATTGTTGATTCCGAAAAAACAACTAGAATAGTAAATAACGATGAACCAGAATATTATACTCCATCTAAACATTTGAATAAAGTGGAATGGAATGGAACAATAGAAAGGAAAAGAACTGGTACCAACCTGAAGATAGAAAAGACGGAAGACCACTGTTCCGTTTTGATAGGACAAAGAACAGAGCAAACGGCTCATGAAGGAGAAACAATCGAGAAAGAATCGAACCCTGTAATAGAAAACTATACAACACCATGCCATTTAAAAGATGTGAAGGAAGATGCAGTTTACATAATGGAAAGTCCCAGTCCCGAATATGAAACAGATTGGTTAGGTGAAGCTGATGATATAAGACAAACAGAGGAAAGTCCAAGTCCCAACTACAAACCAGGTGCAATATGTGAAGCCGATGAAAAAGGGCAGAAAATACCTATCAATTCCCACTGTTTCAACGAACAAAAACGTGATGGTGATAAGAAAATAAATCCAAGTAAAGTCAATGCAGATAAACCAAAAGAAACATCAAGGTTAATAACTCGACACAAACTCCATCTACTTGTTCAATCAATGGTAACAGAAAATAATAACTTAGATAAAAAGAGGTCAACAAGAGGACAGGAATATATTTTAGAAGAAAACATAAATGTCAATGAAGATTCAGTGTATACTAACATACGACCATGTCAGGCAAACTCAAACCAAACATGAGAAAGGAGAAAATAAAGACGTAAAACAGTTAATCAACAGAAATTCATATCAAAAACAGTTAAGTCAGTCAGAACTAGAATTGCTTAGCAACATCATTGACCGCCTTACTCCAAATTCTGTATACTGCCAAGATAACCTGTTGACGCTTGAACTGAAGGACAAACAATATCGTTACTGGATGACATCACATGGCAATACGGAGACCCATAATCATGATAAAGGAGAAGATAGAGAACGAGATAGTAATAAAGAGGGAAACAGTCTTCAAGATACTCAGAGTAACTGCGTCAAAAGACATATTCTGAAGAACGAAGCAATGGACACTAACTGACAAACTGTCATCTGGAAAAGATTCCAGTTTTACTAAAAGAAAGGAGGCGAAAGATCGTTGTACACAAACAACAGCTGATAATAAAACTCCAATACACTTTGATCAAGAACATAAATGGAGCATGCATTTTACACAGACAGCCATCAACCATCGCAATACAGTCAAAGCAGAAGATGAACATATTGATCCTGGTTTCCTTGAAGGAACATTATTAAAAGGAAAAACACGTACAGGAAAAAATCAGGAAGCAAAGAGATGCACAAGAGCATACGAGACCAACAATCTGGTCAGACATAATTTGAAAGATACAGAAAAGAAAGCTTACTTAAAGACTGAAAGGTCCAAATATAAGAAAATAAACTTAGAACAACAGATAAAAATGATAAAGCAGACCTTGATCACCAAGAAAAAAGAAAGTGATACAAGTAAAAGGAATATGATGAGAACAATAAAAAGAAAAAAAGAACAAGTTACAATGAGAATGTTACCAAAGACGAGAAGTTGGGATAAAGACGGGAAACTTAGATGGAAGACACCTAAGGCTAAAAGATTCCATAATAAAAAAATGGGGAGATCGGATTGGAACTTGAACCGTGACAAAAATGATGTTCAAACTGAACGATTGGTGACGGACACACCATTTGACATTTCTGCAACCCAAGATGGAGATACTGTTGCCAAAAGTAGTTTCTTGAGTTGTGTTTTTATGTTTTTAAATTTGATTGAAAATAAATGTATATAGTTACTTTATTATTTATATCAGAATTACATTTATATTGAATGCTATAGTTACTGTCATGCATAGGTGTACTAGTGTTGGTTCAGAATACTAGTGTATAATTTATTTGAATTAATATTCGAGATGATATAATTTTAAGAAATTTATTTCTTTAGATATTCGCCACTAGACATAAATGGGCAAAAGACAATCCATCCATTTATTCATTTCAAACTGATGTGTCTGCATAAAAACAACAATAATTTCAGCTTTACGTTGGTTTATGTCGGCATCATTTTATTCATATTAAACATTTATGTGGCTCTTTCTTATATCAGGAATATCTTTTCTTCCAAGAATTCTACTGGTAGGATCTTTACAACGACGAAGTGAACTATATGGAATAGATCCATTGTTTTTATGGAAGAGGGAGGAAGTGGAAAGGATATTTATTTAATAATTTACATTGACGTTTATTAAGACCTACATCTATAACCATTAGACAGTTAATTCGAAATTGTAGGATTGGTTGGCATACGTATTCAAAGCCCTGATATTATTTGGATCATTCATCTTTGCAATATATGACTATGTGTTATCCTCAATAGATGAATTCTATAAAGTAATTTGTTTGGCGATTTCAAGATGTAGTATCGGAAGCTGTGTCATCAATATTTAGAATAAGACTTTTTAAAGTAAGCCTTCCATAATAAATTTTGTATATAGAGATTCTTTTGTATATTCGTGTACAGATGGGAAAGGATAGCTGTGGTTCATAAATCAAATGATTATAGCGTTATATTGTATGACATTGGAGAATCTACCTACATGTATCAACTACAACTTTACTCACTAGTGTATTTCAAATTAAAAGATGTATTTTCTCGCATTTAAACTTTAAACAGTTTATACAATCTAGTGTTGAGATATAAAAGAAAGTGCCATGACTTTATTCTACAGAACGGGCCCATTTCTATGAAAGAGGGAGGAATGTTATGAATATGGTATAACACCAGTTTACTCGGAACAACATATACTTGACTTTACTATTACCAATGTACATTCGGAAGACTACTAAGTCATATTAAGGAATTCCGGGATTCCCCATGGTATATTTGACAGTCATTACCCAAGTTGTTATCCTGATCGGACGTCCCGATTTGATGAGCGGCCTGATAGATGACCAAATGACTCAAGCCTAGGATTGTTATATTCAGGTAATATAACGCATACACATACCCCTATAAAATCATTACATATCTACTATAGTTTTCGATGTTAAAGGCAAATAGCCTTTACCTCATAAGGTGTCAATTGACAATTTCGGCCACCTTATTTGTAGATCTTATTTTGCTTAATATTTTTTTTTATTTACAATTTTCACTATTTGTTATACTTTCAGTAAAAAAACATAAAAATGGTAAAATGGTGTTTCAAGGGCAAAAATTCCTATAAGGGGGCATTTGACGATGTTCGCTTCATTTACTTATTTGTAGATCTTATGTTGGAAATATTTTTTACAACTTAAGGATTATCTTTATCTGCTATAGTTTCCGCAACAAAATGGGATATCATCTTCAAAGGGCAATACATGTAACTGCTACAAGAAATTAATTGACGATTTTGTTGAATTTTTATAGATCGATTTTTTTTTTTTTTTTTTTTTGCTGAACATTTTTTTATATTAAAATGATTCTCAATACTAAATGAATTCCGCTATTTTTACCTTTTAAATTTTTTACTATTATAAAAAAAAAAACTTCGAAATTAGCTAAGAAAATACATTTCCAAAGCATTAACTTAAAAATGACCTGGTGATCATTTTCACCTTACTAGTTATGCTCTTGAGATAGAAGTAAACAAAAATCTATAATTTTTTTTTCTAGAAATTGACATTTGAGGGCGAATGATTCCAAAATAAGTTGTTCGATATAGAAATAGTCAACTGCCGGTTAATGAATGCATGAACGCATTTTAATGTAATAGAATATCTATCTGAATTGAATTGATTTGTAATGTGGAATGACTTATCTCTTTAATCTTTTCTGTAGCCCATACTACGATAACTGTTTGTGAACTGATACTTCCTGTTATTGGCAAGTATGGACACAACATTCAAGCTTGATGCAGCTCTGAAATTTGATTGTGATTAAATATTTGACATAGCATAGGTTTCTGATACAAAATGAATATTGTTTAAAACCTTAAAAATTTGAAATTAGACATTTACCGATTATGGTCCAATATCAAAAATCTAAATACATGATTAGATTCAGCATATCAAAGAGCCCCAAGAATTCTTTTTTTTTTTTTGGTGGAATCAAACAAATTTTAATTTTGGACCCTTTGGACTTCAATGTAAACCAATTTGAGAACGGGGCCCAAAGTCCAAAATCTAAATGCACGGTTACATTCAGCATATCAAAGAACAACAACAATTACTGATGAAATCAAACAAAGTTTAAGTTTAGATCTTTTGGACCTCAATGTGGACCAATTTAAAACGAGACCCAAAATCAAAATTCTAACTACAATTAGAATCAGCATATCAAAGATCCCAAAAGAATTCATTTTTTGTTGAAATCAAACAAAGTTTTATTTTGAACCCTTTGGACCTTAATATGGACCAATTTGAAAACGGGACCCAAAATTAAAAATATATAAATACATGGTTAGATCGATATATCAAAGAACCCCAATAATTCAATTTCTGATGAAATCAAAGAAAGTTTAATATTGGACCTTTGGACCACAATGTGAACCAAGTTAAAAACGGGACAACAAAATACAAAATCTAGATACAATTAGATTCAATCAGCATATTTAAGAACCCAAAATGGTTAGGGCCATAACCCCCAAAATCAATCTCAACCTTTTTTTTTCTATGTTTGTCATTGATCCTCTTTGTATAATTTCATAGAGAGCCACAGACTTATACTCAAGTTATTATCCGGAAATCAGAAAAGTCTTGTTTTTTTACAACTTTTTGGCCCCTAACAGCACTGGGTCGATACCACTGCTGGTGGATTATCAGTCCCCGATGGTATCATCAGTTCAGTAGTCAGCACTTCGGTACTAACATGATTTATAACAAAGTTTTCTACAATTGTCCGTTTATAAATTTTGAAATTATAAAGAAACTAAGGTTTCAACTTCCTCAGGCAAAATTGGCCGTAGATGAATATGGCTATTTTTAAAGGTAATTTTTGGTCATATAGGTCTTCAACTGTTTCGGTTCTTATTCATCCTTGGCTTTCAAATATGTGGCTTTGAGCGTTCCTGATGAAGGTCAATCTATAAAAGGGCTTCGGACGCTTGTTTTGGCCCCAATTCCTTAACAATTTGAACGATAACCCCCAAAAAAATCCCAACCTTCATTATGTGATTTAATAAGTCGTGGTACAATTCATAGAGATCCATTCACTTATACTCAAGTTATTGTCTGAAAACCAAATGTCTTCGGACAACGACGAATACGACATCGCCATAGCAATATACGACCGCAAATATTTTGGTAGAAATTTTAGTAAAGACAGATCAGAAAGAGTTTGTGATTTAAGTAACAAAGAAGAGGTCATGCTTGTCAATAGATCAACTCATTGGATAGAATTTCAAACAAGGTTTCTAAAGAATGACAACGGGCGGACACCAAGTAATGGCTAAAAACTATGATGAATTTGTTTTTTATTTCAATCATGAAAAAAATAGTTCCATATATTCGTATATTCAAATAAAAGGTATATCGATTGATTTCAATGTTGAGGGAAAGAAATGTGTCGTTTATGGTTGTTTGTAATGCTAATAACTATACATTTGTAAAACATAGTAAAACCGGAATGTAATCCAACACGACCATGTGGGTCATTGGCTTGTTAGTTGATCTAATTTTCTGATAATTTTTGCTACAACTGCTGTTTATTCCTGGACTTCTGTCGCTTGGTTTTGATGAATCATTTATCAATATTCGATAAAAATATATTAGACTGTATATTTATAAAAATGACAAAGAAGTAACTTACCCAACTAAAGCTCCTATAGGGAATTCTGAAATGAAAAATAAAAAGCCTTACATCACTTTTGTTATACGTCAAGACAAAAAACTGGGGTACATTTTCTTTATTGCACTGATGAAAAAGATTATGTAACTTGTATATTTAGTGTTGCTTTTATGCGGTAATGTCCATTCATTTAAAAAAAAGAAAAAATAGTTTCAATGAAAAAACATTCTACATATATTTTTAATATAAAAATAGAAAGAAAATTTACCTCCATCGGGAGTTGAATTTGATATAGTAGTAATCGTCCTTTCTGTTGTAACTAAAGGTTTAGTGAATGGATTATGCACACATGATCGGTCAGTAAATCTGTCACCTTCTTTGATTATCTCGCCAGCTTGACATCTATTAATAAAACAAATCATGTTTAAATATTTTCAGAGTCATAAACATTTTTTTCCTCAACTGAAATGTGAAAGGCGGCTATAAATAATTTAACAGTTTTCAAATTATGTGACAATAGATGTTCTCTTATTAGTATTCATAATTTAAAAAACAAAACCCAAACATGACATAAAGCTATTAAGTGTTTCAATTACACTCACAACGACACATCCAAACACCACCTCATTAAAAAATGAAACACACAAACACACAAACACCGTACAGAGTTACTTACGATATATTTGTTTTTCTTTGACAAAGGTCAGTACTAGACTCTGCTTTGTAATATCCCTTAATACAATTACTACAGTATCCTACAAGAAGAAAGAATATTATATAATATGTTTATATATATAGAAAGTCCGACTTTAAGTTGTCACAAATTTAGACGTATGTGATAAAAATTTGATGTAACGGCATTGTAAGTAAAATTATCATCCTTAACAACAGGCAAACAAACAGCTGATCAGTAATGTATCGTCACTTTATATCATGTACTTAGTAGCAACCCTAAATGAAACAGACGAGAAAAGGCATTACTTACCTAACGAAAGATATATTTTATAAAGCCTTGTTGGTCGAGTGGTCTACGGCGCAGGACACAGTGCAAGCGGTGATGCCATGATGTCACAGAAGCAGATGTTCGAATCCCGCTGATAGAAGAACAAAACATTTGCAGATCTAACATTGTTGGGCTAAATTGAGACGATATATATATATATATATATATATACCCTCGTTAAGCGTTGTTTTCTAATAAACAATTTTTTTTAGTATCACATATCCTAAACGAATTTGGAGAGAATTCATGGTATGTCTCTGTTATGGTCCAAATATAAGGTTTTAAAAAAATTAAGGAATAATAGCTTGTCTTTAATGAAGTAAAAAAGACACCTTGACATACTCCATTTGCAATGTATATACAGTGTTAAGACAAGCTATCTTTATTTGGTCTATTTTCCAACGGGAAAATTAAATGTTTATGAGTAAATAATGATACAAGAAGCTATGGTAGATATTCATAGTAACTTCTTTTAAAATTTGCTGGAAAAATAACTTTAGTAAAAATGTGCATAATCATTAGATTAATATTCAAGTTAAGCAAGGAGTAATTACCTGATTCATGTAACTCCTCGCCAGGCTTGTTACATTTCACTAAAGTTGGAACACATATATTTTCATCTCCTCCACCTTGTTTTATATATCCCTTGGTACGATCGCATACACAAATGCCTTTTTCATTTCTTATTTGTTCTGAAACGAAATTTTGAACCAATAAAGTAATTGGTATATATATTGTCTGTACAAGCGTAATAGTGCAATTTAAGAAATAAAAACTCATGTTTATGGTTATGGCAAATTTCAAAAGAGTGACGGAAAATATCAAATGGTTATTCAAACTCGTTAGTCAGCGATAATCTTAAAACGCCATGTTTACTACTGACACCTTATAAATTTCATGCGTCCGACGCGCTTTTCGTAATTTACCTAAACAAGGAACGTTATGAGACGTGTCAATGCTGCATCATTTGTCGATTGTGTTGCTAATTAACATCATGCTCCCTTCTTTTCTTTTCATTTTATTTATTCTTAATTGTTGGCATCGATATCATCTCATGCGAGTTGATTCACGAAGAGAACATACATTAATATCTTCACAATTCATAAGAAAAATTATAGCTGCATTAGAAATATTCTTCTGTCCCTGGAATTGATAAAGTGTAAAAATCCTAAAACCTTTAAAAATTAGAAAATTTAAGGAGAAATAAATATTTTTTTCGGAATCTATACTTTCTTAATAACCTTTAATTTAAAACGGTTTGGGGGTTTCTGCTTGAACAATTTATATATACTTGATTCAGGGCAATTCGATAGACTTATGTTCTCCGTTTTGATGCTGCTGTGTTAAACACTTGGGAGATACATTGTGGATAAATAATATGTGAAGGCGTTTAGAAAAAAAAGCCTGTATAACAGTTATTTTCAAAGTCCAAAGCCCGTAATTTCGCAAAATCATCAAAGCGGAACAAAACGTAAACTCGATCTGTAACTCATCATAGTAGACTCCCATTATAGAAATCAGTTCAATATGTGAAGGTGCTTAGAAAAAAGTCCGTATAACTGTTCGTTGCGGAATGACAGAATGACGGATCATGGTAACACTATATGGCTCTGATCTAAGTGGGCGGGGCATTAAAATCTCAGTGCGTATATTATTGACTCTCCATTTCTAATTCACAAAACTTCCCTTTTCTACAACTGTTAAAAGGTGCCACTTGATTTTAAACAGGCCATTCACTGCATAATACATTTTCTACTTCACTGTCATGGCGTAGTCAGAAAAATGAGTTATTGTTGATATCTCATTAACCAAAATTAGGCATTTAAGTTGGGGGATACCCAGAGTTCCGAATTTTCTCATAGCCTATCGAACAAATTCAATAAAACGTGCATTGAACCTTAACTGCATTATAAAAATCTGACAAATTAATTGACGTCTTCAATTTACAAAAACATGACCTTAATAAATGATCATTTATTTCGAAACTCCTGCGGAAGAAAATGTTGGATGACAATGAAAGCTTGTTAACATTTTTCAGTATATCATTGGTTTTTTTTTTTTGGGGTTTGCCCTTGTTATTAGAAATGTTCAGAATAATCCTTCGCATAAGCATAAAATTTGTCATTTTTGACGATTATGTTAGGACTTCCCTCGTCAGCAAGTTTTCCTTTATCAGGTTCATGTGTAGAAATTTCACCTAAATCCTCGTGTAATGTGTTTCGTACGTTAACTAGTATATATCAGAGATAATCAATACGAATGACACACTCTGTCTTTATAAGCCTTATCATCTTTAATATTGAAATATTAGAGAAACGATTTTACAATACTTGTTAAAACTTTATAACTAGTTGGGTGTAAAAATAAATTGTAGCTTTCATTTGAGTATGAAAAGATTAGAGAAGACTGGAGCAGACATTATTAAGTTGTAAATCTTGTGTCTCATCCATTTGTTTAGTTTCTGAACAATAAAATATGTTGAAACTATTTGAGTATGACAGTGTAATAATGGTAAGTCAAAATGTTTAGATTTATTGAATTAAAAGACCATCCTGATACAATATATATAATATGAACGTGTGAATTTGTTGTTTTTTGTTTGTTATACAATGTCTAATTAAAGATTGTGTGGTATGGAAGATTGCCTATTATCTTAAGATTTGAAACATTTTCGGTTGGCATAATAACACATCATTGCTTGTACACTTCTCACCTTGTAGGCATTTTGGTTTATCTACACACTGTGATCGTTCAAACCACCCTGTCTGATATGTATCTGCAATATATTGGCCATCTGGACATGGTACACAAACATCTGTGCTGTTCTGTACGTTACAGGGTATAAATCCTTCAGCTATGAAACAAAGGGTACCATAAGTATTAATATAGTTGAACGTTTCATGGGATAGTCATTCGACCCAATATTCGATAATTGAAACCAAGAAAAACATTATATATTTAATAGTTTTAATAGTTTATTTCAAACCAGAAGCAATACAGCTTATAGGTATATCATAAATATATACATGTATATCATAACAGAACATTTTGAATACAAGCAGAGGCAAGACTACATAGTATAAATCATTCAGAAGATTGTCCTGAAATTTTATATATGTGGCGTATTTCAAATATTTCCCTAAATTAGACAATTCCGATACATTCTTTGTTGACAATAACTGAACTAATTTAAAAACAGATGCATTTGTATAATAATACCTTTTAATATACAATTTTCTTATATTGTCATATTTTTGACATTTTGAAACAAAATGAAATTCATCCTCGATATCACCATGGTTGCATAAAATACATAATCTTTCATTTCTTGCTCTTTTTATGAATCTACCATATTCAATATTTAATTTGTGTGAACACAGTCTATACTTAGTTGAAAATCTAATACATTGTGGAGTTAAGTTTTTTGTCAAATAAAACTGCAATTGAAAATTATCCACAGGATGTTTATAAATAGTACATTTTGATGACGAATCAAAAAGAAATATTTCTTTCCTGAAGAAAATGGTCAATAAGCCTTTGTTTGAAGAAAATACTTCTTCGCATACTACATTCTGTGTATACCAAACATGCCCAAAATCTAAGCTAAGTAACATACATTTAACATTATTAACCCATGATGACTTATTTCCTGATTCACACTCATCATACATGTCATTATATATCGCACTAAGAATACAATTTCTCGTCTGTAATAGACGAATCCAATATTTTATTAATATTATTCTTACTTTACGAGATATCAATAAAGGAAATCTTCCCAACTCAGAATTAACCATTGCAGTAGCAGTGGATTTCTTAACAGTCAAAATATTTTTACAAAATTCTATATGAAGTTTTTCTATATCAGATGCATTATGAAAACCCCATATTTCACTTCCATATGATGGAACAGGTGAAATATAAACATCAAATAAATACAATTTTGTTTGTACATTTAAACACATATGTTTTATTTTACCATACAGCATTGATAAACATTTTCTTCCTTCGGCAGCAATATTTAACTTAATTTGATTAAACTTTCCATTGTAATGCAACATAACACCCAGATACAAAAATGATCAGCAACTTTAACACAACCATTTTTCACCGCTTCTTAATTTACCACCGTTTCTGAAAACAACCACCTTAGTTTTACTTTTGTTTACAATAAGATTCCACTTTTTACAATAATTATGTAGTGAATTTAACATATTTTGCAACCCATCAATAGTCTCAGAAATATATAACAGTGTCATCTGCATACATCAATAAAAACAATGAAAGTTCTTTTATGTCTACTGGCAGACATAAGCTATTAATAAACTCATTTTCAAAATCATTTAAAAACATTGAAAATAGTATGGGTGATAATGGTTCCCCTTGTAATACTCCTTTTTCTACAGAGAAAATGTCAGAAAATTCACCTTTAAACTTTACACAGCTCACAGAATTATCATATACAGATTTTATAACTGAAAATAGCTTACCACTAATACCACATTTTGCAAGCTTATAATATAGAAAATTTCTATTCAAGTTGTCAAAAGCACTTTTATAATCTATAAAACAGCAATAAAGTTTTTTCTTCAATCCCAAATATTTAGTAATGACTGATTGTAAGGCAAACATAGCATCAGTTGTACCATAACCGGGTCGGAACCCAAACTGAGCGTCAGTTACAATGTCATTTTCGTTAGCCCACAATGTGAGCTTCTCATTTATAATAGTAGTAAAAAGTTTGCAGAAACAACTACTTTGTGTAAATACCTCTATAATTATCAGTAACATTTACATCATTTTAGTTATGCACGGGAATAAGTATTCCCTTACACCACTGTTTCGGCATATATCCAGTTTCAAAATTATCATTAAACAATTGTACAATTAAAGGCATGAGAATGTCTTTAAAATGTAAAAATACTCATTTAACAAATTGTCAGTACCAGGCGATTTGTTACATTTTAACTTCAACAAAACTTTACACACTTCTTCTGGAGTAATAGGCGCATCAAGCTCGTTATACAAACATTCTTGATTACCAACTTCAAAATCATCGGTTATATTAGGACTGGTTTCAGCAGTTAGGTTTTTGAAATGATTATAAAAATCTGACGACTTTAAAATTACAATTAGTGTTCTTCTTTCCTGTTTTAAAGACAGCAAACAACTGTTTCGGATTATGTATTCGCCAATAGTCAATTTGGTTTCCTTCATATCTCAAGTAATTTTGTTTAACGCGATTTTCATACGATTTGTAGTTCTTTTTTGACTCTATCAGAATTTAGCGATTCAAATAATTTCTGTTCCTATATGAAACGCCTAATCTTACATATATATAGTACAGTTCCTTGCATCTGTCGTCGAACCACGGTTTATCTGGCAGTGAATTTTTATTGCTTTTGATGTTCGTATTATTCCTTTTAATACAATAACGTTTTACGCAAAACGGTTTGAAAACAGTATATAGTGTTTCAGTAAGCTTTATAACAGTATTCTCAAAACTTTGTTCTGTACACACCATTTGCTCAACATTACTGCTCAGTGTGTCCATATGACTAACCAAACTAGTTTTCATTTCCGCAATTTTGTCCGGGTCCCATCTGTATGTGCTATGACAAAAATTATCATCATTTGAATTGTATGTATTTAGACCAGAATCGGCTTTTTCAAGCGTTAAACGAACCGGTGCATGATCCGACCACATATTAAAGTCCATAACAACAAAATCATTTATAAGATTTGAATAGTTTTTATGTATCACTGCATAATCAATAACACTAGATCCCAAATGGTTTTAAAACGTTAATTTTCCTATTTTGTCACTAACTTATCGACCATCACATACACGAGTCCAGTAGATTGGCAAAGACGTAAAAGTTTCCTTCAAAATTATTTACTGTTTTATCTTCAGAAAATCGATTCAGTTCTTCGTCATCACTATCATAGCTAATAAAATTATTAATGGTATTTTTCACCGTAATGTTAAATTCGTCGTTTTTTATAAAATCTGGTTTAATACCTATTTGACTGTTCCAATCACCAATAGCAGCAACAGGGCCTAAACTACTGTAACTTGCAATGTCTTCAGTCAAACAATCATAAATATCAACATCATATTTGTCATAATTTTTTTATTAGCATGGGGTACATATACAAAACATAAATAAACATCATTGCTTTTATCAAAAAATAAAGTTTTGTCCACTTTTACCCATATAACAGTATCATGAGAAACTTTCAATATTTCTATATGATTTTGCAATGATTTGTTGTACAAGAGGACCATTCCACCACCTTTACCTTTTTTTCTTGGATAACAATTGATTAAAAATTTATTACTAAAAATTTCATCATTTATATCAGTATTTTCATCAATCCAACATTCAGACAAGAAAACAATATCATTATTTACAAAATTTTGAACAAAATCTGCATGTTCAAGCTTATTTTTTACTGATCTATTAAGATTCCATGAGACAATATTAAGTTTTGCACAACCTCCTGTGAATCCTATGATTCAACAATCACTTTTGGTTTGTACAAAACATTGTTTATATAGAGTTTATTATAAACCGTTCTAACATTTTGTCCCTCATCTTTATTTTCTTGAAAATAGTATACAGTTTTTTCCTTTCAGCAATAATTTCCGTGGGTACTGTACCTTTATATAGAAATGTGTGCCCTTCAAGTTTGTAGCCATAAACCTCACTTTCTCTCTATACTCGGCAAATTTGGCAATTATAGGTCGTGTTTTTTTTTCTCTCTAATGAGCCTGTGCGGTGAACACAGTCAAATTTTATCACATCTGCATCCTCTTGAGACATCTTTAAATCATTCACCAAAAATTCACGAATAATCGCTTCCGTTTTGTCTGGAGTCTCATTTTGAAATTCATTTATACCCACAAATACTAAATTATCCCTCATGGATCTTGCCTGTATGTCAACGATATCATTTTTAAGCTTCTGATATTCTTGTCTAAGTAATTTGTAACTATCCTCAACTTCAGATACAACAAATTGTATACCATCTACTTCTTCCGAGACTTCCTTCACCTCCTGTTTAACTGTATCCATATAAGTTTTCATACCGACCATGTTACCCTCTATATTTGACATTTTGGTTTCAAGAGTTAAAACTGATTTTTCTATTGTTTCTAATTTGTTCATTTTTACTTCTATTCGGTCCAAACGGTTACAGACATCTTGCAGGAGAAATTCAATATTACTATTCATTGCAATAGGTTGTGTATATACAGCAGCTCCGGGTGTACTTGTACAAGAAGGAAAGGGAAAGCCCCTTGTGGTGAACATGAAATATAGCTGTTATTACTACCACCTTGTGGCATTTGCTGTACGGGGGAGGGGGATGATGTATTGGAAAACATAGTTCTCTTATAAGCAGGTGTGGAGGTGGTTATGGGTTTGGGTGGTTTAACTGCTTTAGTTGCGGACTGTGATTTGTCTGAAGTTATTGTGGGATCAACCTCTTCTAATTTACGTTTGGCTCGCTTTGCTGCTTTATTTTTCTTTTTCATGATTCCTACTTTGGTTTTTAAGTGAGTTCACAAGAGTTTTCGTATAGATCCCCAGTTTTGTCCATAAGAGTAGGTAAATAGTTCACAACAGGTAAGTAAATACAGTTGAGTTTGTTTATGTTTATATTTGAAAGTATGAGTTGATTTGATTTGATTTATAAACACAAATGTTTTATCATGATAATCGCCAACAAAAAAGATATGTTTACTTTCTGTAAGTTGTAGTAGATTGCACTTTTCATTTCAAAGTCTTTCTCGTCGACACTTATCCACAATATCGTTTCAACGCATAACAATTGACAAAAGTTCACCTCCAATATTAATACGTCTTGCTAGTCCAGCGGCCTTTTTTTTTTTTTTTTTTATATATATAATTTGCCCTTTTCGTACGTAGTTTCCTGACAATATGTCTAACACGTTTCTTGATGTGACATTTGTTTGTCTAAATGTTTGTGTTCCGGCTGCATTTAACAGTGAGATTTTTGGGCTATAATTGACATTACTTATTAGATTTCTCTGCCAGATACAATGTATAATTTGTTGATATTACCCGCAGCTGTGCAATGCAAGAATGACAACAATATACCTCTAGCAAATAATTCTGTGTCACGGGTCTCGAGTCCATCTAAACCTTGTAGTGAGTTTTTGCTCCATGCCGAAAGGACTAAATACAAACAGCAAGTAAAGCTATGTACCTTTCATTTGTGGTTTTTCAGGTGCATGTCGTGATTAAGTGTTTTAAACTGATACTATATTTTTTATTATTCACAATTATATTTTATTATGAGTTTGACATTACAACACGAAATATGGGATAAAATATTAGAAAACAAATAAACTTCACTTTTGTGTATATGAAAATATATATTGGATTATGTTTATTCTATAGTTTAGATTATATTGTCAGGTTTTACATGAACTGTTCCGTATGTTGTTTTTTTTTTTTTTTTTTTTTTTTTTTCAGGCTCAAACTCATCTTGTCTACGAGTAACGCAGCATCGCTAGTTGACAGACCCATCATTTTGTATTATATTACGATGTAAAATCTCATCACAGATACTAGGCTTTTATCACTTGTTTTGCAGGAAGCGCGTTTCTTTCACATAATACTTATCGGTATCGGGTGCCCGAATCAAAACAGTTGGAAGGCCAAATTAAATACAAAGTTGTCCAAAAATTCAAAAAGTCGTGCCAAAAAAGGCTAAGGCCATCTGTTCAACGGATGGAAAAACCTAAGTGTTTCGAATAATTGATTATTTAAATTCAAATACAAATGAGATAAATTGGAATCCATTCCTTAAATTGTTTACATTGTACAGCACTTTTAAATCGTAGATCATCTTGTCGTTGAACAGATGAAGTTACAACGCATTAAATAAATAATGTACCTTTACATTTAACCGTCCAACAGCAAACTTCTCCTCGCTGCTTTTGTCCTCTTAAACACGGATGGTTTGACATCAGATTATACAAAGGCTGTGTAAGGCTTAAAAATAAATAAAATATTAATTTAATATACTTAACTTGCAATGTTTAAGAGATGTGTTGTAAAAATACATGTTTCAATGAACACTACATAAAGTGTAGCGAAATCCATTTGATAACAGAGAAAACCGTAAAGTTAACGTTTTCTATACGAAACCATCGTTTATGTTCATGATCAATAAGAATGTAAATATCTAAATATAGGTAGTAAGATTAGACATATAAAATATTTACTTAAAGCCAAATATGATCTTAAAAAAGAGGCAACAATAGATTGTCGATATTCAACATCATCAATTCATTAGGAATATACAAATTATGGTAAAAACAAAAAAAAAATATTAAAATATTAAGAACTCCAAAAAGGGGCGAGACCGGATGTGTCGACAGGATAAGCGTCTCATGTTTAGCATGCATCACCCGCGAGTCCTCGATCAGTAAAGTGCAGAATTGGGAATGGAACACAATCAGATTGGACGACTAGATTATTTTTCTTCAAAATTCAGTTAAGATATCAGACGTATGATGTAGTACAACAGACGCGTGATTGGCTATAAGTGGCACGCGAATAAAAAGTAAAATATAATAACTTTATATATGTTTATGTCATTATCAAGCATACATTTATCATAATTTTTTCTTGATGACAAAGAAGTCCGTACATTTTGCCCACATTTTCCAAAGGTAGTGTGATCTTTGGAAGAATATTGTCACACATAAGAGGTTTCCAATCTCAAATAAAATGTGTTCAACTTAATTATATATTATACAATCAACGTTTATATGTGTTATAAAATGAAGAAGCTACATAGAAAAGTTATGTAAAAATATTGCTAATTTGCCATATTTTATGAAAACATTCCAATAATACTTACGTATGGTGTTTAAGACTTCCAGTTGATGTTCCAAAGCTTGTGTTTCTATCTGATTTTTCTTGTTACTGATTACAATACAACTAGGTGTTATCAGTAGTAAAGTCGAAGCAATATGTTGGGAAGTTTTATTGACGACATTATTACTTGATTGACGGCTACCGGAATCTGTGAGAGAAGTTCAATTTGTGTTAGCAACAATTCATTCTTCCTTTCCTCAAATATTATCTAACTCCAAAAGAATGTAACTGCCCACCCGGCACGCAACGTCATTTCAACGTTGAAATGTGGTTGATATTTTGTCATGACGTTGCTTCAACGTTGTTTCAACGTTGTAACAGCAACGTCGAAGTTATGTTGCAGAAAGTATGTTGTTTCAACGTTGAATTTTTAATGTTGAAGTTAGGTTGAAATAAATATGTTGTTTTAACGTTTAATGTTGGTTGATATGTCGACGAGGGAAGTTCGTCGAGAAAAAAGATGTAAAAAAATATTCACCATCAGTTTTAAAGAGGAATCATCATAGTTGTACATCGTTTGTTGTTGCATCAACAAAAGTTCACAAATAAGGATTTTGCTATGTAAATTGTTATCAATGTTGCCTTTTAATTTTTTTGTACAATATCTAGTAAAATCAGGAATTTTCCAAAGAAATATAATTAAAGCTCAAACCGACGTCTAACCGGGTCGTTTATTAAAATCATAAAAGTATACAAAAATATAAATTATCAATCGTCGAAATATGCTACTAACTAATTTGTTATTATCCGAAATATTTTAATCACAGATAAGACACAACATGTGAAAGTGCGGCATATACACAACAGATACACGAGGATTGGCACCCCAATAATCTATTGATAATATTATCACGTGACATGATGCTGATTAATGTATGACCGCACGTGTGTGACCGCCTTTTTCAAACGCGGCAGCGATCATGAAGTGTGATACAAACACAGTAGATTGTACAATTTTCCTGGACAATTTTAGGACCGTTTTCAGGAAAGAAAAATTCATAGAAATGTAAGTGATTCCTTAATTATTATCCGTTGCTGTATTAATTGTCTTTCAATGCTTGTGTGATGTTAACAATGGGAGATTATAAATGCACAAACGCGTTATATTCTGAAAATCTCGCCATATTGAATGTTGTAGAGATTTCATTTCTGACTTCAGTGTGTCCATTGTCTTTTTGTTGTACGTTCCAAATTTATGACTGCACTTCTATATAAATATGTACTATAATCTGGAAACAGCATACTCAGCCTACATGAATCTACATACAGTTTATTTTAGTTCTTTACTGCAGATTTGTTAAAGACAAGGAACTTTTGGCAAGTAAGATTATCATATCTCCCCCTTTTTTATCTAAAATTTTAATCCGTCATCCATTATCACATTTTTTAATTATTGTCAACTATGCTCTGAAATTGTTAATGATTTCTTTTTATTCTTCAATCGAATTTTACAAATTTAAAATATTGCTTGGCGATGATCGATGTTATTCTTATTTTTTGCACAGATATTAGGGACAGAACAGTAACTTAAAGAGTTTTAGGGAAAAAGGATTTAAGGATAGAGGCAAGGATTTGTATAGTAATACTATACAAATCCTTGATAGAGGTAGTAGCTGTCGAGGTATGTATTTATTTTAATTCTTAACATTTTTATTATCAATAATCACCATGTATGTTAGATTGCATGTGTTGTTTGTGTGGATACTGTATGCACTTTGTGATTTGTATTGATTTATAAGCTCTATATGGGCCCTTTAATTAGGAATACTAGTAAAGACATTTTATTTGATTTGATTTGTATTTATATTTTTTAATGCATATCAAATTTAAAACATAATCTCTGCAATCATTAAGGCAGGTGTCATTGTAACAATAGATCCTGGTGCCGGAAATGGTTGGCATTGTTACAATAGATCCTGGTACTCGAGATGGGTGGCGTTGTTATAATAGATCCTGGTGCTGGAAATAGGTGGCATTTTTAAAATCGATCCTGGTGCTCGAGATAGGTGGCATTTTAACAATAGATTCTGGTGCTCGAAATAGTCGGCATGTGTACAATAGATCCTGGTGCTGGAGATATGTGGCATTTTAACAATAGATCCTGGTGCTCGATATGGGTGGCATTATTACAATAGATCCTGGTGCTCGAGATGGGTGGCATTGTTACAATAGATTCTGGTGCTCGAGATTGGTGGCATTGTTACAATAGGTCCTGGTGCTTGAGATAGGTGGCATTTGTACAATAAATCCTGGTGCTCGAGATAGGTGGCATTTTAACAATAGATCCTGGTGCTCGAGATGGGTGGCATTGTTACAATAGATCCTGGTGCTCAAGATGGGTGGCATTGCCATTGTTACAATAGATCCTGGTGCTCGAGATGAGTGGCATTGTTACAATAGATCCTGGTGTTCAAAATAGGTGGCATTTGTACAATAGATCCTGGTGCTCGAAATATGTGGCATTTGTACAATAGATCCTGGTGCTTCAGATGAGTGGCATTAATACAATAGATCCTGGTGCTCGAGATTGGTGGCATTGTTACAATAGATCCTGGTGCTCGAGATTGGTGGCATTGTTACAATAGATCCTGGTGCTCGAGATAGGTGGCATTTTAACAATGGATTCTGGTGCTCGAGATAGGTTGCATTTTAACAATAGATCCTGGTGCTCGAGATGGTTGTCATTATTAAAATAGATCCTGGTGCTCGAGATGAGTGGCATTGTTACAATAGATCCTGGTGCACGAGATGGGTGGCATTGTTACAATAGATCCTGGTGCTCGAGATGGGTGGCATTGTAACAATAGATCCTGGTGCTCGAAATAGGTGGCATTTGAACAATAGATTATGGTGCTCGAGATAGGTGGCATTGCTACATTGTACATATACAGGAGCGAAAATGGTAAAAAAGATCGGCTATTATGTAAACCAGTAAATTGTAAAAAAAACTGGCCGTTATAACATTTTATTTCCTGCCTTTGACGTTCTACGTAATTGTTAACTCATGTTTACAAAATATTATTTGTGTTTGGTTTTTTTTCAGGAAGAGTAATGGATGCCTACACAAAATAACAGAAGCTGAATTAAAGAAGGATTGTGCACCAGAAATAGTTGGAGGAGTTTAGAGACTACAATTCTTTTCACGAAAATATTAAAATGAATTAAGAGATTGTTTGTATTCATTTACCAGATCACCTTTTGGCTATATGAGCTTTTGTCATAACTTGACATCTGTTGTACTGTTTCTTTTCTTCAAATCTTGCTGTTGTCCTCTGTAGTGTCATGTGGCTTCAAAATCTTTTGTTGTTACTAACTAATATAGATATAAGAAGATGTGGTATGATTGCCAATGAGACAAATATCCACCAGAGTCTAATTTACGTGGAGGTCACTAAACGGACTTCAACAATAAGCAAACACCACACCGTATAATAGTAATCCGCGATAGAAGACCCGGACATAATAATCCAACAATTCAAACGAGAAAAACAACCGCCTTATTTTGTAACGACAAACACATATGATAGATGAACCAACAACAAGCAACGAAATGCTTATTTCAACATGAAACAATGTTGTTGCAATATTAGGGTGACGTTGTTTCAATGTTAAGTTTCAACCTATATTCAATCAAAATCAACGTTGATGCAATGTTGAAAATATAACGTTGTTTCAACGTCAGATATTCAACGTTGTGTCAACTTTCAAAACCAACTGTTAATTCAACGTCTTTCAACGTTGCAAATCGACGTTGATTTATGAATAACAGTACTGTAGTTGAAGAGTTGCCACCGTCAATTGTCGATTTGACGGTCGCAAATGCAGTTTTACTGGCGACGCGTAGCGGAGACAGTAAAACGGAGATTTGCGACCGTCAAATCAAAATTGACGGTGGCAACTCTTCAACTACAGTACTGTTATTCCGATTCTAATGCATTACAAAAAGAAATAATACGATAAAGCTGAAAAAAATGTATAAATTTGACATACAAAAAAAAATCCGCGAAACTTCATGAATGATTTTGGCGCAAAGACGTCATGGCTAAACGTGACGTCATACAAATGAAAACTTACAAACTGGAGGTTATGACGTTACCTTTACGATTCAAATTTGGATAAAATTACATTAAAACGGCGAATTCGAGGTAGGTGTTGTTTAATTTTCGATAATATTGTAGTAATCGAACATTTGTTGATTCAATCAATTCAAAATGGCGGGTCCCTCCTTAGTTACGCCTGGTCAACTGTGGATTTGACGGTAACTTTTAGCCAATGAAAAAATTGTCACATAAAATTGCATTAGAATCAACGTTCTTTCAACGTTGAAATGCCGGCTGGGTGGTAGGAGTTTTGGAAATGAAAATAACACCTTTTTTCGTGTGTCATAACCGGAAAACTCAAACCCTAGTTGATAGGGAAGAGCTTACATTTCCAGGGCATCTACGGGTGTTTATACTGCTCAATTTGTTTGCTGTCTTTGTTATGTTTCTTTCGTCATTTTTATTATCTTTTTGAAACTTAGTATGTTGATTACCGCTTTGGTGTATTGTACATCTTTAAGGGGTAGCTAGCATGGTCAATACAACAATTCAGAAAAGATCATGTCGGCATTTTGACTCTTACTGAATTGCTCTGGTTATTTTGCAACGATAACTCACGTCACGTACGTATCATACGCATGTATCATACGCAGCATTGGCTTTTAGGGGTTTCTAATGAAGGTAAATCAAGAAAAGCGCATTAAATGCATACAATTTATAAAGTTCTATTTTCATTGTTTATGTACTGTATATATAAAACAATAAATTGCTTCGCCGGGCGCAGCTGGATATGACCGCAGAGGTCCAACCCTGAACAGTTGGGGCAAAAATGGACACATTATTCGCGCTTGATACAGGTCTGAATTTGGATTATAATTAAATATTTGACACATAATAAGTTTCTGACACAGAATATCTGTAGTCAAAGGACTTAGAATTGGATATAAGATTTGAATTTATATTCAATTTTTTGCTTTTGTGTATTACACTGTGCCTGTGCGAATTGACCCCCCCCCCCCCAAAAAAATAAAAATTATCCCATTTTTTTTGCTTTTGTGCAATATACTATGCTGTTGCGTATTGACCCCCACACACACACACCTTTTTATTGCAAAACAAAAATATGTGAAGAAATTTTGTTTAATTTCTGAAATCCGAAGAAAAATTGCCCCCGCCTTTTTTCCCCAAAAAAAAAATCTTTCCCTCAAGATATGGTCATAATCTCAATTCAAATTACCAATGGAATTTGCAACCATAATTATCCATTTAAATACATCATAACAGTCTTAAATAGATAATTTAAAAGCAGTGTAAGGGAGGTAAACCAACATTGTACAACATTGTACAATTTTGTTTTTGGATTACCTCCCTAACACTGCTTTTAAATTGTCCATTAACCAGGAAACCCTTGTTTTTCCCCCTTTTTTGCCCCTAATTCCTAAACGGTTTGAGCAATAACCCCCCAAAGCCAATCCTAACCATCCCTTTGTGGTATGGAAACTTGTGTTCTACATTGTAATACACTTAAACACAAGTTATTGTCTGGAAACTAGAAAAATGCCTTTTTGGGCCTCTTTTTGGCCCCTAATTCCTAAACTGTTAAGACCATAACCCCCAAAATCAATCCCAACCTTCCTTTTGTGGTTATTAACCTTGTGTTAAAAATTTCATAGATTTCTATTTAATATACTAAAGTTATTGTCCGGAAACCAACTGTCTTCGGACGACGACGACGACGACGACGACGACGTGATACCAATATACGACCACAAAATTTTTTTGCGGTCGTATAAAAATCATTATTTTTAACAATAATGGTAGATTGTTACAAGATAATTTCCATATTGGGAAAGAAGACATAGAATGTGTAAAGCAATATAAATACTTGGGCCTTATTATTTAGAATGCTGAGAAATTTAATGAGGCTAAAAATCAACTATTTCAAAAAAGCTTGAAAGCCTGTTTTAAGTTGTATAGAGACTTGAAATCCTCAAGCCCAAGCATAAACATGTCCCTACATTTATTTGATCATTGTATAAAACCTATTAGTCTATGTTATTCACTATGTGATCCGTGTAAACTCATCGAACCTTTAAATAAACTTATTAGTAAAGGTTATCTTACCAATGTTGTAATTAGATCTTTGAATATAGTTTACATTGGCACTAATATCGATTTTGTCATCAGCAAATTAAAACATAACTAAATTTGTATTCTTTTCAAACGGGATGTATAAAGACACACCCACGTTCATTTTGATCTATAAAGGGGTTAAACTCCTAACTATCCTACTGTCTGTCGATACATTTATTTTTGGCATTGTACAAGTCATGTCTTCTTTGACTGTCCATGACGTTAAAATACTTAATCCTGGGATTTGTTTTAGTTGATTTTAGTCTCTGATGCATTTTTTTTTATTAATAATTGTTTTGGTTTTGAACTAGATGTCAGTAACTGCGAGTACTCTCAAATCGTACTTTCTTGTTTATTTGACCTGTTGATACTAAATGTAATGCTTTTTTGTTATTTAATGTTATTCAGGGTTATATTTATTGTGTAAAAATATTTCCTTTCTCTATTGGAACTGTACACGTATACCTAACAACAAAATTAATTTCATTTACCTGTGTTTAAAGTTATTGCAAATGGCTGATATTTTTGTTCGAGCATATTGTTTTTCTTAAATTGTTTAACATTTCATACCGATATAACATGTTACTTTTATTATTCCTCCCTTAGTTTATTTATTTTGTATTTACATTGTATCATAGGTCAAATTTATTTGTTCAGTGTATGTTCACTGGTGTTAATATGTCCTTTGATTGAGTTTAGCTATTTCAGTTGATATTTTATAGTGTGTCTTTCTATATTGTGATGTTACACTATTGTTTCAGGAAAAAGGGTGAAGGTTTGGTACCATTAAAACGTTTAACCCGCTGCATTTGTTTGCACCTGTCCTAAGTCAGGAATCTGATGTTCAGTAGTTGTCGTTTGTTGATGTGGTTCATAAGTGTTTCTCGTTTCTCGTTTTTTATATAGATTAGACCGTTGGTTTTCCCGTTTGAATGGTTCTACACTAGTAATTTTTGGGACCCTTCATAGCTAACTGTTCGGTGTGAGCCAAGGCTCCGTGTTGAAGACCGTACTATGACCTATAACGGTTTACTTTTATAAATTTTGACTTGGATGGAGAGTTGTCTCATTGGCACTCATACCACATCTTCTTATATCTATCTATACGGTTGTGAGAATTGGGGTATTATTAATATTACTCCAAAGAGAAAATCATTAACTGTTGTTGATATATTCAAGGATTGAGAGACCGAAAAACTCCACATCAAGTTTTGCATATACATACATGGGGTCTCTAAATCATGTACTAAAATAGGAGTTGTAACAGAACTTGGAAGACATCCTCATTACATAGACATGTTAAAACAATTTTCATGTATTGGCACAGACTAGAAAATTCACGATCAAACTTGCTTAACAACGCATACAAGGAATATATTCATTTGCATAGCATAAAACAAAGGTCAAAACTATGGAACGCCAAAACTGTCTTGTTATGCCAATTTTCATTATATGATGTGCATTTACCATTATATAATGTGCACTTGCCATTATATGATGTGCAAACACCTTTATATAATGTGCAAATATACTTATATGATGTGCAAATATCCTTATACGATGTGTAAACATCCTTATATGATGTGCAAATATACTTATATGATGTGTAAATGTACTTATATGATGTACAAACATACTTATATGATGTGCAAATATCTTTATATGATGTGCAAATATACTTATATGATGTGCAAATGTACTTATATGATGTGCAAAGATCCTTATAAGATGTGCAAATATACTTATCTGATGTGCAAATATACTTATATGATGTGCAAATATCCTTATATGATGTGCATTTTCCCTTATATTATGTGCAAACATCTTTATATGATGTGACTGTGTCATTCTATTATGTGCTTGTAACCTTATATGATGTGGTTCAGTTTACTTCATTATATGTTGTCAAAACGTCCGTATATGATGTGCTTTCATCGTTATTAATATATGGTCAATGAACATGATTACGATTAGAACGATTACTGTCTACGTCATAACTGATTCTGATCTGCTTCTCCGGAATTATTATCAACCCGGCTCAAATCTGTAGCTTTCGTTGGAAAATAGTTGAGATTTTAAAAGAGATAAACATTGGCATGCACGTTGGTCCTTTAAAAGATGAAAAAATCACATCTTATATGATTGGTGGAAAATTGTCAAAATATGAATTTCAAAGTTTAGGCTTTATCAATGGGTCTACAATAATGAACATACGGTTAAAGTAATTAAATTATGGGTCCTCGGCTGTGTATTGAGCACCTGGAGTACAAATATTTGATCTACCAGAGGATATTCTGCATTTTTTTAAAAAGTCAGTTTACTATTTCTAATCTAGCTGCTCAAGCCTCGTATCAGCCAGCGAAAGTGCATTTTATAGAAAAAAATGAGACAGTGCAATGTAACAAAAATCAACGTTTCAAACATTTTGGAGGAAGATTTAGATCAATTAATACAGGAGCTAGTGGAAAAATTTCCCTGCTGCGGCGAAAATATGATAAAACAACTTTTATTGCAAAAAACACCAATTAAATCACAGTCATTTTTAAAAGTATTTCATAAAAATAGCTATGAAGTTATCTACTCATGCATAATTATACCGGTATGGATGATTGATTGATTGATTGATTAATTGGTTGATTAGTTGGTTTTTAACGCCACTTTCAACACTATCATGCTATTTCGTGGCGGTAAGTTTATATTGATGGAGGAAGCCGTAGAGAACCACCGACCTTCGGTAGGAAAAGTGACAATTCTAGTCAATTAAGATTGGAGTCGAGCTTACCTGCCACGCGCGGGTTTCAAAATCACAACCAAAGTGTTGACAGGCTAGTGATACAGTAGTTCGACTTCTTAGACCACTCGGCCACCGAGGCCCCCCAGTATGAATGAAAGGAGATATGGAATGGACTTCAACTCGGTGCATTACATTTACGCGCAGCTTTTCGTGCATTTGTTTTACAGCTTAAACTAGATGATGAAGTATGGAACCTTGACTTCCAGCGGCACATTTATATGCATATTCAGGACGAGAACATGCTAATGGAATATAATATTTACCCTGCTTTGTACTAGACCGACACGCTGAGTCGGGTTTTTAACATGCTAGTTCACAAGGTAACAGTCCACAGTAAGACATGTCACCCTACCCGGACACATTATTCAGTGATTCCGATCCGACCAGTCTTTGCTGTTACTCCTTAATGCCGTGTGCTTAGCTGGGAAGCAGCAAATGCAAATTTTAAAATGTTTGGTTTGACCCGATCGAACCCACGACCTCTCGCACTCGAGGCGAACACGCTACCACGAAACCGAGTAGACAGTAACCCGCAATATAAAAGGTTTCGTGGGAAGCCGCTCATATATACACCTCCAGACTCAAGGAAACAGGGCTAAGGTACCGACCATTCATCTTTTGTTTTGAGGGGGCTTTTTAAACGTTTGATTCAAATTTCTTCAAAAATACTTTATTTATTTCAGAAAGGGAGCGAAAAAATAGTTTGATTCCATTGAAAATGAGGGAAAAAATGAAACAATAATGAAATTAAAATAAATGTGGATTGTGTCCACATGTGGACACAGATGATGCCCCCGCTTGCATATCATCTAGTTATAAAGGGACATAACTGAAGAACGGTAAAAGTGACGCTACCCAAATTTGAACTTGATCTCAGCTTTGTGGTAATAAGCATTGTGTGTAAGTCTCATAACATTTGGTTGAGGCTAACTTAAGTAGAGAACAAAAACGAAAAATTCTGCAATTTTTCTATTTGTAAACACGCATAACTCTAGAATGGTTGTGTATAAGTTTTATAACATTTGGTTGAGACAAACTAAAGTTAGAGAACGGAAACGAAAAATTCAGCAATTTTTATGTTTATAAAGGGACATAACTCAAGAATGGTAAAAGTGATGCCACCGAATTACGTACTTAATCTGTATTATGTAGCAATAAGCATTGTGTACAAGTTTCATAACATTTGGTTGAGGCAAACTAAAGTTAGAGAACAGAAACAATATTTGTACTTGATCTTAGTTTTGTGGTAATGAGTATTGTGTATAGGTTTCATAATGTTTGATTGGGGCAACTTAAGTTACAGAATGGAAACTAAAAATTTTGCAATTTTTCGATTTATAAAGAGGCATAACTCAATAATGGTTAAAGTGACACTACCCAAATTCAACTTGATCTGTGTTTTATCAGTGGAAAGCAACATTAAACATTGCATTGTATAAAGCATTGATTGTAGTTGATTTAACTATAATCATGGACAAAGGAAGATAACTCCAATTTTAGAAATAGCTTGAATAATGACATAGATATTTTTGGAAAAAAAATAAAAAATTTAGCAATTTTTCCATTTGTAAAGGGGCATAACTCTAGAACAGTAAAAGTGACGCCACCAAAAATTCAAACTTGATATGTGTATTGTGGTAATAAGCATTGTGTATAAGTTTCATAACATTTGGATGAGGCAAACTTAAGTTAGAGAACGGAAATGAAAAATTTTGCTATTTTTCAATTTATAAAGGGGCATAACTTTAGAACGGTTAAAGTGACGACACCAAAATTCAAACTTGATCTGTGGTTCGTGGTAATTAACATTGTGTATAAGTTTGATAACATTTGGTTGAGGCAAACTTAAGATAGAGAACGGAAACCAATTTTGGGACGTACGTACGGACGGACAAGGGTAAAACTTAATGCCCCCTCCGCTTCGGCGGGGGGATATAAATTACCATGTTATTGAAAAAAAAGTTTATTTTTTATTATTATGTCCTGAGATAAAGGAAATACACATGTTTGTGCCCACAAAAGTGCCTAGCCAATCTGATTAAGATACAGATTCTGTGTCTAAGCTTTGGTTACAAGGATCTGACACCACTCCATTTCACTTTCTGTTCTGGTAATTATTACATCAGCCAATGAAATTTCAGCCTTCAAATTATTGAAGGTGTGTATCAATCCGACAAAACCAGAGAATCCTAAATGGTCTTTAAAACAGAAAATAGAATGGTGAGTTTTTTAGATCCTTGTAAGTAAAGCTTGGACACACAAGATCTGCATTTTAATTAGATTGGCGTCTAAATAAACATAAATAAATTGCTTCGCAGAGCGCAGCTGGATACGACCGCAGAGGTCCAACCCTGAACAGTTGGGGCAAAAATGGACACAATATTCGCGCTTGATACAGGTCTGAATTTGGATTGTAATTATAAATTTGACACATAATAGGTTTCTGACACATAATAACTGTAGTCAAAGAACTTAGAATTGGTTATATGATTTGAATGTATATTCATTTTTTTGCTTTTGTGAAATACACTATGCTGTGCGAATTGACCCCCAAAAAAAAAAAACAAAAAATGTACCCCTTTTTTGCTTTTGTGCAATACACTATGCTGTTGCAAATTGCCCCCCACCACCACATTTTCTTTTATTCCTCCCCACATATTTTTTCACCTCCCCTTTTCAAAAAAAAAAAGATATATCCCTGAAGATATGGTCATAATCTCAATTCAGATTTCCAATGGAGTTTGCAACCATAATTACCCATTTAAATACATCATAAAAGTCTTAAAATAGAAAATGACATACAAAATCATGGCTTAAATTAATATTCCTTAATCAGCATTTTAATAGTAACTTTGACAGCTAATCCCTCAAGACAAGACAACATTTCTTTATACACAGTTTAAAAGCAGTGTAAGGAAGTAATCCAAACATAACATTGTATTTTTAAGTAATTGTCCATTAACCAGGAAACCCTTGTTTTTCCCCTTTGTTGCCCCTTATTCCTTAACGGTTTGAGCCACAACACCCAAAGTCAATCCTAACCATCCCTTTGTGGTATGGAAACTTGTGGTCTAATTTCAGAGCTTTATTGTCCGGAAACTAGAAAATGCTTATGTAGGCTCCTTTTGGCCCCTAATTCCTAAACTGTTAGGACCATAACCCCAAAATCAATCCCAACCTTCCTTTTGTGGTTATAATTTTGTATTTAAATTTTATAGATTTCTATTTGCATACACTAAAGTTATTGTCCGAAACCAAATGTCTTCGGACGACACTGACGACGACGACGTGCATGATACCAATATACGACCGCAAAACTTTATGCGGTCGTATAAAAACGGCATTAATTTATTGTTAACTGAGGCCTGTTGGTCTCATACAGATAGAGAGTTGTGTTATTTTTGTTTGTGTTTTTTTAAAGTGAAGCGCGATAGATTTAAAGTTAAGCGCTGTAGATATAATGTCAAGCGCTGTATATATAAATTTCTTTTACATCTCAAGCGCTGGACTTTACATCTCAAGACCAACAAGGCTCCGTAATTATTAAAACTTGAGGATTAATGATATTAAAAATATCTTTTTTTAATAAAGTTCAGTTTTCCAACAGTAACTGTTATTGTCATACTGGCCTGTAAATTCATGTGAGCTATTCTCGTCATTAAGCATACGTCGTCCATAAACTTTTCCATTTTCACCTTCTTCTCTGAAACCACTGAGTCATTTCTAATAAATCTTTGCAAGAATAATGGATTGAAAGTCCTGTACAAAAGACCTTCATTTAGTTCCGATTGGTAAAAATAATATCACCAGAGTCAATCTTTGAATTTGACAGGTCAATTTTAAAATCCTCTTCACTGAAACTGCAAAGCTATATTTTTGGAAACTCTATATGATTAATGATGAGAAGACTCCTTTCAACGATTACCATTTACTATTGATAGATTGCCGATACTGGTCACAGTGGTACATAGTTTCCATTGAAAAACAACGGGAAAATACTCTTATTAAACCACTTTTTCTTTAAAAAAAAAAATGCGCAGAATGCCAAGATCTATACCTACAAGTACTTTTTATTTCCATCAAATTTATTCCGGCGATGAATCTTTGTAGGAGTAATTGGCTTTAAATAATAATTTGTGGGTAGAAACTGTAAACAGTTGAAATGGTGAGAAATACACGATCTAGAGGGATGTCCAAATAGTTAGCCCTACCTTTCATATTGATTTTGGATATGGACTCGAGTATCTTATTCTTAATTTTAACACATTTGTTCAAGAAAAATGTAAATATTTGTCGTATAAAATTGTGAACCCTTGCATCCTTTTTTTTCGATAAAGTTTCAGATCGTGGAGATTCAGTTTGCGGCAGCGGCTTTTAATATTTTGCGTTTATCTTGAGCCTTACAATAGATGTAAAAAAAAAAAAAAAAAAGAATAGTGCAATGAAAACAGTCTGAATATGCTCTATAGTAAAGGTCCCATTTGGGCAATTTGGGCTCTTATGAGTTTTCTTATTTTATTACCTATTATCGTGATAACTTATTTATAGAGAAACCTTTCCTTGCATAATGGTATACACAAAAACAGATTCAGAAATAAATATTTAAACATGACTGAAATTATAAATCAACTTCAAAGGGTCATTGGAAGGGGGACGTGAGAGGAAACATGGAATTTCTCTTTTTTCAAGTCCCCAACTTGAAGAAGGAAAATAAATGCAAGACCCCCTTTCCATAGACATACACATTTCACCCCACCCTCCAACCACCTCCACACATACACATACACACATTTCTCAATAATTTTGGTCGTGATAACAAAAAAAAATCCGCATTAAATTTCTATTGTTATTATAAGTTTAAAGTACTGCGTCAGTAGTGAATTTAGAAATTCAAGTGTGATCGTTGTTTGCGACTTCAGAGAACTTAATTTTGATATGTCGGTTATGGTCTCACTGATATTTACCACACCTTCATTCAATATTAGCTTCAGATGAAAAATACTCTGCTGGAAGAACATGTTGAAACTTAGGATTTAGGTTTTAACAATTTAGGCGAGCGGAGCAAGGCGTAAAAAAATTGATGTCTTTCGAGTTAAAACTATTTTTTACTGTGGGGCGGGGGTATAGGATGAGGGTCGAACCCTGAACAGTTGAGGCAAGTATAGACACACCATTCAAGCTTGATACAGCTCTCAATTTTGATATGATTAAATATTTGACACATCATAGGTTTCTGACACAGAATGAATGTGGTCCAAGATCTTAAAAAGTTGAAATTGGACATTTACCTATTATATGGTCCAATATCCAAAATCTAAATATATGGTTAAATTCAGCATATCAAAGAACTACAAGAATTTATTTTTTGTTGAAATAAAACAAAGTTTAATTTGGACCTTTTTTTACCTTAATGTGGACCAATATGAAAACGAGACTCAAAGTAAAAAACCCTAAATACACGGTTAGATTCGGAATATCAATGAAGCACAATAATACAATTTTTGATGAAATCAAATAAGATTAATTTCGGACCCTTTGAACCTCAGTTTCGGTCCAAACGGGGCCCAAAATCAAAAATCTATTTACACGGTTAGATTCAGCAAATTTAAGGACCCCACGAATTCAAGATTTCGAATTAAACCTCATTGAAATTGGTCAAGAAATAAGCAATTTGTACAGTATAGAAAAGTATTGTTGTTGGCCCCTAATTCCTTAGAGGTTAAGGCCATAACCCCCAAACTTCTCTTTTTTGTATGGAACCTCGTGGTACAATTTCATAGAGATCCATACACAAGCGATTGTCCTTAAACAAGAAAACTGCTTGTTTTGGCCCCTAATTCCTAAACAGTTAAGACAACAAATAACCACAAAAATCAATCCCAAACTTCCTTTTGTAGTTTGGAACCTTGTGGTACAATTTGATAGAGATCCATACACTGGATAGAGGTATAGGGGGACGGTTGAGATCTCACAAAACATGTTTAACTCCACCGCATTTTTGCGCCTGTCCCAAGTCAGGAGCCTCTGGCCTTTGTTAGTCTTGTATGTTTTTTAATTTTAGTTCATTTATATGTTTTGGAGTTTAGTGTGACGTCCATTTTCATTGAACTAGTACACATTTTTGTTTAGAGGCCATCTGAAGCCCACCTCTGGGTGCGGGATTTTCTCGCTGTGTTAAAGACCCATTGGTGGCCTTCGGCTGTTTTCTGCCCTTTGGTCGGGTTGTTGTCTCTTTGACACATTCCCCATTTCCATTCTCAATTTTACTTATATACTCAAGTTATTGTCTGGAAACCAAATGTCTTCGGACGAGGACGACATCGCCAAACTATTACACGGCCTCATATTTATAAATATAAAAAATTAAATATAAGCTTTCCATTTCTAAAAAAAATTAAAGGCCCCCCTTAATTTCCTTCTATCCCCTCTTTTTGGGGTTACGAATGGCCGGTAACTTACAGGAGTCATTACCCTGTCAATGTCAAAATTTTGCCCATTTTTGTGTCTATTTTACTTATATCTTGAAAAAGTAATATATAAAGAGAAACAGCTAAAATGATCAACAAGGCAAAATTGCAAAATATGAACATACTTGTTTATGTATCAACTACTTATAGAAGAAACTGCCTCTAAATAGGAAAGACATTTTAATGAAACAAACTATTTCGGGAACTTAGAATTGGTTATATGATTTGAATGTATATTCATTTTTTGCTTTTGTGAAATACACTATGCTGTGCGAATTGACCCCAAAAAAAAAAAAAAAAAAATGTACCCCCTTTTTTGCTTTTGTGCAATACACTATGCTGTTGCAAATTGCCCCCCCCACCACATTTCTTTTATTCCTCCCCACATATTTTTCACCTCCCCTTTTCAAAAAAAAAGATATATCCCTGAAGATATGGTCATAATCTCAATTCAGATTTCCAATGGAGTTTGCAACCATAATTACCCATTTAAATACATCATAAAAGTCTTAAAATAGAAAATGACATACAAAATCATGGCTTAAATTAATATTCCTTAATCAGCATTTTTAATAGTAACTTTGACAGCTAATCCCCTCAAGACAAGACAACATTTCTTTATACACAATTTAAAAGCAGTGTAAGGAAGTAATCCAAACATAACATTGTATTTTTAAGTAATTGTCCATTAACCTGGAAACCCTTGTTTTTTCCCCTTTGTTGCCCCTTATTCCTTAACGGTTTGAGCCACAACACCCAAAGTCAATCCTAACCATCCCTTTGTGGTATGGAAACTTGTGGTCTAATTTCAGAGCTTTATTGTCCGGAAACTAGAAAAATGCTTATGTAGGCTCCTTTTTGGCCCCTAATTCCTAAACTGTTAGGACCATAACCCCCAAAATCAATCCCAACCTTCCTTTTGTGGTTATAATTCTTGTATTTAAATTTTATAGATTTCTATTTGCATACACTAAAGTTATTGTCCGGAAACCAAATGTCTTCGGACGACACTGACGACGACGACGACGTGCATGATACCAATATACGACCGCAAAACTTTATGCGGTCGTATAAAAACGGCATTAATTTATTGTTAACTGAGGCCTGTTGGTCTCATACAGATAGAGAGTTGTGTTATTTTTGTTTGTGTTTTTAAAGTGAAGCGCGATAGATTTAAAGTTAAGCGCTGTAGATATAATGTCAAGCGCTGTATATATAAATTTCTTTTACATCTCAAGCGCTGGACTTTACATCTCAAGACCAACAAGGCTCCGTAATTATTAAAACTTGAGGATTAATGATATTAAAAATATCTTTTTTTAATAAAGTTCAGTTTTCCAACAGTAACTGTTATTGTCATACTGGCCTGTAAATTCATGTGAGCTATTCTCGTCATTAAGCATACGTCGTCCATAAACTTTTCCATTTTCACCTTCTTCTCTGAAACCACTGAGTCATTTCTAATAAATCTTTGCAAGAATAATGGATTGAAAGTCCTGTACAAAAGACCTTCATTTAGTTCCGATTGGTAAAAAATAATATCACCAGAGTCAATCTTTGAATTTGACAGGTCAATTTTTAAAAATCCTCTTCACTGAAACTGCAAAGCTATATTTTTGGAAACTCTATATGATTAATGATGAGAAGACTCCTTTCAACGATTACCATTTACTATTGATAGATTGCCGATACTGGTCACAGTGGTACATAGTTTCCATTGAAAAACAACGGGAAAATACTCTTATTAAACCACTTTTTCTTTAAAAAAAAAATGCGCAGAATGCCAAGATCTATACCTACAAGTACTTTTTATTTCCATCAAATTTATTCCGGCGATGAATCTTTGTAGGAGTAATTGGCTTTAAATAATAATTTGTGGGTAGAAACTGTAAACAGTTGAAATGGTGAAAATACACGATCTAGAGGATGTCCAAATAGTTAGCCTTACCTTTCATATTGATTTTGGATATGGACTCAGTATCTTATTCTTAATTTTAACACATTTGTTCAAGAAAATGTAAATATTTGTCGTATAAAATTGTGAACCCTTGCATCCTTTTTTTTCGATAAAGTTTCAGATCGTGGAGATTCAGTTTGCGGCAGCGGCTTTTAATATTTTGCGTTTATCTTGAGCCTTACAATAGATGTAAAAAAAAAAAAAAAAAATAGTGCAATGAAAACAGTCTGAATATGCTCTATAGTAAAGGTCCCATTTGGGCAATTTGGGCTCTTATGAGTTTTCTTATTTTATTACCTATTATCGTGATAACTTATTTATAGAGAAACCTTTCCTTGCATAATGGTATACACAAAAACAGATTCAGAAATAAATATTTAAACATGACTGAAATTATAAATCAACTTCAAAGGGTCATTTTTTTATTGGAAGGGGGGACGTGAGAGGAAACATGGGAATTTCTCTTTTTTTTTCAAGTCCCCAACTTGAAGAAGGAAAATAAATGCAAGACCCCCTTTCCATAGACATACACATTTCACCCCACCCTCCAACCACCTCCACACATACACATACACACATTTCTCAATAATTTTGGTCGTGATAACAAAAAAAAATCCGCATTAAATTTCTATTGTTATTATAAGTTTAAAGTACTGCGTCAGTAGTGAATTTAGAAATTCAAGTGTGATCGTTGTTTGCGACTTCAGAGAACTTAATTTTGATATGTCGGTTATGGTCTCACTGATATTTACCACACCTTCATTCAATATTAGCTTCAGATGAAAAATACTCTGCTGGAAGAACATGTTGAAACTTAGGATTTAGGTTTTAACAATTTAGGCGAGCGGAGCAAGGCGTAAAAAATTGATGTCTTTCGAGTTAAAACTATTTTTACTGTGGGGCGGGGTATAGGATGAGGTCGAACCCTGAACAGTTGAGGCAAGTATAGACACACCATTCAAGCTTGATACAGCTCTCAATTTTGATATGATTAAATATTTGACACATCATAGGTTTCTGACACAGAATGAATGTGGTCCAAGATCTTAAAAAGTTGAAATTGGACATTTACCTATTATATGGTCCAATATCCAAAATCTAAATATATGGTTAAATTCAGCATATCAAAGAACTACAAGAATTTATTTTTTGTTGAAATAAAACAAAGTTTAATTTGGACCTTTTTTTACCTTAATGTGGACCAATATGAAAACGAGACTCAAAGTAAAAAACCCTAAATACACGGTTAGATTCGGAATATCAATGAAGCACAATAATACAATTTTTGATGAAATCAAATAAGATTAATTTCGGACCCTTTGAACCTCAGTTTCGGTCCAAACGGGGCCCAAAATCAAAAATCTATTTACACGGTTAGATTCAGCAAATTTAAGGACCCCACGAATTCAAGACTTCGAATTAAACCCCATTGAAATTGGTCAAGAAATAAGCAATTTGTACAGTATAGAAAAGTATTGTTGTTGGCCCCTAATTCCTTAGAGGTTAAGGCCATAACCCCCAAACTTCTCTTTTTTGTATGGAACCTCGTGGTACAATTTCATAGAGATCCATACACAAGCGATTGTCCTTAAACAAGAAAACTGCTTGTTTTGGCCCCTTTTGGCCCCTAATTCCTAAACAGTTAAGACAACAAATAACCACAAAAATCAATCCCAAACTTCCTTTTGTAGTTTGGAACCTTGTGGTACAATTTGATAGAGATCCATACACTGGATAGAGGTATAGGGGACGGTTGAGATCTCACAAAACATGTTTAACTCCACCGCATTTTGCGCCTGTCCCAAGTCAGGAGCCTCTGGCCTTTGTTAGTCTTGTATGTTTTTTAATTTTAGTTCATTTATATGTTTTGGAGTTTAGTGTGACGTCCATTTTCATTGAACTAGTACACATTTTTGTTTAGAGGCCATCTGAAGCCCACCTCTGGGTGCAGGATTTTCTCGCTGTGTTGAGGACCCATTGGTGGACTTCGGCTGTTTTCTGCCCTTTGGTCGGGTTGTTGTCTCTTTGACACATTCCCCATTTCCATTCTCAATTTTACTTATATACTCAAGTTATTGTCTGGAAACCAAATGTCTTCGGACGAGGACGACATCGCCAAACTATTACACGGCCTCATATTTATAAATATAAAAAATTAAATATAAGCTTTCCATTTCTAAAAAAAATTAAAGGCCCCCCTTAATTTCCTTCTATCCCCTCTTTTTGGGGTTACGAATGGCCGGTAACTTACAGGAGTCATTACCCTGTCAATGTCAAAATTTTGCCCATTTTTTGTGTCTATTTTTACTTATATCTTGAAAAAAGTAATATATAAAGAGAAACAGCTAAAATGATCAACAAGGCAAAAATTGCAAAATATGAACATACTTGTTTATGTATCAACTACTTATAGAAGAAACTGCCTCTAAATAGGAAAGACATTTTTAATGGAAACAAACTATTTCGGTTGCTTCCCTTCTGAAACAAATAATGTCTTTTTCAAGAAGTTTGGAATCAAACATTTAAAATAACATCCCCCAAAAAAAAAAGAGATGAATGGTCGGAACCTTAGCCCTGTTTACAGTTCTTGAGTCATGAAACCTTTTATGTTGCGGGTTACTGTCTAGTTGAAGCTGTAGAATAAATGCACGAAAACGTAATAAAAAGCTGTGACCAAGTGTTGCACCGAGTTGAAGTTCATCCCATATCTCCTTTCATCCATACCGGGGGCACTGGTGGCCGAGTGGTCTAAGTAGTCGAAAATACTGTCTCACTAGCCTGTCAACACTTGTGCGGTGAGTTCGAATCCCGCACAAGAAGGCAGGTAACCTCAACTCCAATCTTAATTGACTAGAATTGTCAGTTTTCCTACCGAAGGTCGGTGCTTCTCTTTTGGCACTACGGCTTCCTCCACCAACATAAACTGACCACCTCGAAATAGCACGATAGTGCTGAAAGTAGCGTTAAACACCAATTAATCAATCATCCATACCGGTATACTTATGCATGAGTAGAAAATTTTATAGCTATTGTTATGAAATATTTTTAAAAATGACTGTGACTTAATTGGTATAGGAAATGAATTAAGATAAAGCGGACATTCACGAATAGGGAATTACATATACCGATAAAGCTGTCTTTTGCAATAAAAGTTGTTTTATCATATTTTCGCCGTAGCAGGGAAATTCTTCAACTCGCTCCTTTTTTAATGGATTTAAAACTTCCTCCGAAATGTTTGAAACGTTGATTTTTGTTAAATTTCATTGTCTCATTTTTTCTATAAATTGCACTTTCGGAAGCTGATGCAAGGCTGGAGCTACTAGATCAGAAATAGCAAACTGGCATTCATAAAAATAATGCAGAATATTCTCTGTGCTCAATACACAGTCGAGTACCCATAATTTAATAACTTTAACCGTATGTTCATTATTGTAGACCCATTGATTAAAACTATTTTGACAATTATCCAACAATATCAGATGTATTTTTTTTATCTCAAAAACGAGATACCAACGTGCCATGGTTTATCTCTTTCAAAATCTCAACCATTTTCCAAACGATAGCTACAGATTTGAGCCGGGTTTATAGTAATTCCGGAGAAGCAGATCGGAATCAGTTATGACGTAGACAGTAATCGGTCTAATCGTAATCATGTTCATTGATCGTAACAACGATGAAAGCACATTATATAAGGGCGTTTTGACATCATATAATGAAGTTAACCGGACCACATCATATAAGGTTACAAGCACATAATATAAAGACATAACCACATCATATAAAGATGTTTGCACATAATATAAGGATGTTTGCACATAATATAAGGGAAAATGCACATCATATAAGGATATTTGCACATCATATAAGTATATTTGCACATCATATGTTTGCACATCATATAAGGAATTTTCACATCATATAAGTACATTTGCACATCAAATAAGTATAGTTGTACATCATATAACGATATTTGCACATCATATAAATATGTTTGCACATCACGTAAGTGCATTTGCACATTATAAAAGTACATTTGCACATCATATAAGTATATTTGCACATCATATAAGTATATTTGCACATCTTATAAGGATGTTTGCACATCATATAAGGATATTTGCACATCATATAAGGATATTTGCACATCATATAAAGGTGTTTGCACATCTTATCATGTGAATGGCACATCATATAAAGGTAAATGCACATCATATAATGAAAATGGGCATAAGAAGACAGGTTTGGCGTTCCATACAAAACTCAATGGTTCACAAAAATACTCTTTTATGGTGAAAAATTAAACATTGATCTGGCCATTTGTAAAAACTGGAGTAAACATAAATTTAAGAAATAACTTAAAATCTGTCTCAAAAACAGCTTCCTAGAGACCTGGAAGGAAATAAGGTCTTCTTATTTACATGATAAAGGCAAATTAAGTACAAAAAAAGTCATATTTAAAATTCAAATTCTGCTTTGTTAAAGAGAACTATTTATCCTTTACACATACTGATTGGAAAATTCTCACAAAATTGAGAGTGAGTAATCATAAATTAAGAATTGAAACTAGCCGTCATGAACGCTTGTTCAACTCTTCAGGTAAATTGGAATATGTTCCAAGATGTGAAAGACTTTGTAATTATTGCAATTTGAATGTGATTGAGGACGAGCTCCATTTTATATTGCAATGTCCTTTATATGCAGCATCAAGAAAAATTTTTCTAGATAGTCTATTTATTAAATATCCAAATTTGGGAATACTAAACTTAGAGAATTTTTCATTTGGATTATGTCAAATGACGACAAAAGCTTTATAACATCTTTATGCACATACCTGAACATAATTTTTGAAACTAGAAAACTAAAAATTGGAAAATAAATTTACCAAAATGAAACACCTAGCTACAGGTTTTTTTAGTAACATTATATAGGTACCAGTCTTGTATTACGACTTCAGTTTCCGGTGAATGTACAACTTCAGTTTCCGGTGCATGGAGTTAAATAAAATAGTCCATTTTTTTCTGAATTTTTTTCTGGACTCAATTTTTTCTGTTTGATTAAAAGTTTATGCTGAATCGAAACATCTATTTAGATTTAAAAAAATATTGCATCTTTTTGGGGATATCAAACCAGGAAAGTGGAAGGATATCGTGTTTATTGGAAGTGGTGCGGCCTAGTAAAAACAGCAAACAGAAAGTAGAAAAAAGTAGTTTTGACTTCAGAGTTTCATAACTTTTTATTCTTCGTGGCATGACCCATTTTTTTTTCCCCATTAAATCACAATTTCACATTACTACATACATGATATGTACATGAAAAAAATTTCTATGTAGCATTTTATTTTTAAAAAATTTCAAATATCAGCTGTCTTGCATGTAAGCCTAAGGAGCAGTCAATTACAAGACTGCAACCTATAGATTGGAGTTTTCTTTCTTGCACCCAGCTGGCTTTCTCACAAATTGTTTATTTATGTACATGTTATATGGGCGTTTTTCAATAAAAACGAGAATTCTTGTCCCAGCCACTTTAAAAAAAAATGTTTTTGATCTTTACAAGTAATTTTTTGTGCAGTCAGTACATTTAATTACACTTAACATTTTTAAGCAAAGAAACATACTATTTTCAGAGGGATTAATAAAATATGCATTCCTGAATGGTTAAAAACAACCAAAATGGCATGTCCCTAAGTCTCCAACTCAACATTCACACTTTAAAATATTGTAAAAAAAGGTAGAAATTAATGTTATTTTTACTTAATATAAGTTCTATAATTATTCAAAAGTATGTTTAGAGCCAACATATTTTAATAAACAGTTTTTGACAAATGAATTTTAATTTTAGCAGGTGTGTCCCTGACAAAATGTTCACTACGAAACGAAGTCATTAAATTTGCGAATAAACAGTTTTATATAACCAATGTTTGCAAGAAATGGACTGGATATAAACATTAGGGTCTTACAATAGAAGTGATGATTTTATAACGGCAGTTTTAAAAATTGTTCGGGAAAAAAAATTGAGCACATCAAATGGACCAGAGTGATACCGTATTTTTTTCTAATGTCCACTACGAAACGGGTCAAATCTCCTTCAGTATCTGGTTTTAAAATTATGGAAAAATATCAGTGTACAGCTTAGTATGTGCTTTGATGAATAGAATCATTTTTGTTACTATTGCAATATAGGGATTGTGGGGAAAAAAATAAAACATGTGAATATGTCCACTACGTAACAGTCAACCACGAAACAAGTATGAGAGAAAAACGTTTCGTAGTGGACACTACCACTACCATGCAGTCGTTTTTTACTCTTTTTTTAATTATATTCGTGCAAAACAAATAACAAGGGTTAGTTTCATGTAATTTTCAATATGTTTTTATCATCATAGAATAGGGTTGATGTCAACTACGAATCTTTTTGTCCACTACGAAACGGTTTTTGTCAACTACGAAACTCATCAAAATGTCCACTACGTAACATGAGTTATACCTTCATATGTGAAGTATTGTCTAATCTTTATCAATGAAAAATGGTTCTCCTATTCAGTAAAAATGAAATTCTTCTAGTATATAAAATAAAACAAACTAGAATGTCAATAGGAGACATTAAAATGCCATAGATGTGCGTTTCGAAGCAGTTTCGTAGTGGATAAATATCATGCACTTCGAAACAGTACATAAATTATAAAAAAAATATCATTTTGAAGAGTATTTAAGATTGCACTTTTCATTTACAAACAGGTCTATAATAGAGGTTTTCAAAATAACTCTTGAAATAAAATTTTAGACAAGTTGATTTTTCCATTTTTTAGGTCTGAAATTCGCACTTTTATTGAAAAACGCCCATGCATATAAATATGTTAAACTTTAATGAATGTTTTTGTCTCAAATGATGTATACATGTTTGTCTTTTTATTATTTTCTTTTTTGTAATTGATATGCCCTTATGGGCCCTTTCAGAAATAAAATGATTTGATTTAATTTATCATAATAGCTGATTTTGCTAAAAATAGAATATGCGTCATCGGATAGAAAATAGATTTGTGTACTAGTAATTAACAATAACATTGGCTTAATATTCAGTAAAATGGTTTTTAACCTTCTCACATAAAGAAGCAGTAATCGATACATTAAAAGAAATATGGTCATAAGAAATCAAAACGATTACACGTTTAAAATTTCTCATATATCTCTCATAAAACAATGTTCATATCCCTATAGTTTACATCTCGCCTTTCAGTATGGTTTTATATGTCATTATATCACTTATTGAATAAGTAGATACCACATACCAGTATAAGTAGTTAAACGGTGGTCTAATCTCATTTATACACGTTAATCATAAACTGTACGTGAATATTAATCAAACTCATAAATATCTTAATTATGTCTACATTTTAACTCACCTACTTAACAGCGTAAGCTTCTAAAAAAAGACTGGGAATTCCAAACTTCAACATTTCCTGTTGGTTATTTTTAGATCGACAATTTCTAAATGTACTTGAAAACATTATAACGTAACGAAACTATTTTGTTTTATTTTTTACAATAATTTATTCAAATGTTTCAATTTCAGAATAACAATAACGGCCTGCAATCTTTACTTTACTTACTAGTATACGTATTCAATCCATATGTACTTTGGGACAAGACAATTTTGTTAGCACTCGATCCCCTATTCCCAAATCTGTTATCTATTTACTTTCTTTTAATTTTAATTATTTTCGAGTTTTTTTGCGTTATATTAACATATTAATATACTAGAAATATCATGTATCTACTATTTACTATCAACTCCTAGTCTACTATACACAGCGGTCACTTATCATATATATAGATAGAAGGTATCTCACTTTGAACTTTATTGCCTATTTTCCCATGTGAATTCTAGGAGGAATCCCAAGCCTTATTCATAAAATCTTTACTTTCCTTCGGGTCAGTGAACATGATTCTTTTTAGCTATCATTCCTCTTTTTATGCAGTCGGCTCTTTTAATAAAATTCGACTTCTGTCGACAGAACGGATCAATTTTGCTCGTGGTGTCGTCGTATTTTGATTCTTAAATGAGGGAAGTCTTGTATCGGCAACAACTCTAATTCCGGGCAAAATCCTGTTCCTCGAAACAGATGTGAACCTCATTAGAGATACAGATACCTGGCTTTTAATTTGATACACCAGATGCGCATTTCCTTTAAATGAGACTCATCCTTGGCGATGCACTCAAACCAAAACAGCACTATTGTAATACGAAGATCTGACATATAAAAATAAGAAGATGTGGTATGATTGCAAATGAGACAACTCTCCACCAGAAACCAAATGCAGAAATGCAGAGGTTAACAACAATATGTATCACGTAACGATGACAATGTGAACCATCATTCGATTGTTAGGGTTGGCCGAGGAATACTAGTAATCGTTATGAAAGAATGTGTAACATTTTTTCATACAATTACTTTCTACTTTTGATAAGTAACATCTTGTTTAAGGAAGGGACTGATAATATTTTGCAATAAACACTCTAACATGTCAGAATGCGAATATATATGTTCAAACTCTTTTAGGTCATTTTTTAGTAACAAAAAACAAAAGAACTATGTCAATTGGACCTGCTTTGATACTATAACCGCCCTTGAATTTTTACTAGATAACATTTTTGTTCGCTATGGAGATTCCATATATCGTCAGGTTATCGGAATTCCCATGGGGACTAACTGTGCATCACTTATTGCGGACCTGTTTCTGTATTGTTATGAGTTACAATTTATGACTAAAATCAGCAAAGACCCATCGAAACAACATCTGATTCAAAAATTTAATAACACTTTTAGGTATTTAGATGATATATTGGCTCTCAATAATGACGACTTCAGTATGTACACTAAAGAGATTTATCCTGCCGAACTGACTTTAAATAAAGCTAATACCAACAATGAACACTGCCCTTTCCTGGATCTTGATATCTATATCTTTAACAAGGAGCTTAATACCAAAATTTATGATAAAAGAGATGATTTTTCATTTCCTATTGTTAATTATCCATTTTTAGATGGTGACGTTCCTTTGTCACCATCTTATGGTGTTTATATATCTCAGCTTGTTCGATTCGCCCGTGTATGTAACAACGTATTTGATTTTAACACAAGAAATCTCTGTATTACTGAAAAATTATTACACCAGGGTTTTCGATATCACAAACTAGTCAAAACATTTACTAAATTTTATCATCGGTACAAGGACATCATTCGTAAATATAAAGCAACATGCAGACATCTTATACGTTCGGGTATTTCGCATCCAATATTTTATGGTAATATTCTTTACAAAGCACAAAAATGTCGGCATTCACCTCAAAAACTAACCAAACATTTAAACAGACTTATTCGGAAAGGATATAGTTACGATACTGTTGTCAAGTCATTAAGGATTGCATATTTTGGTATTAATATTGATTCACTCATAGGGTCTTTGCATCGGAAATAAACACATTTATTCTAAAACCAGTTATTGGCATGATACGGGTTATGTTCTTCTCATATATTTTATGATGGTATGATACTAAACCACTTACAGGGGGGATTGTATTTGATTTTCATATGATGAAGACATAATCTTTCAATCAGTTTAATTGAGGTCTGGAGCTGGCATGTCAGTAACTGCTATTAGTCCTTTGTTAATTTATGTATCATTGTCATTTTGCTTAGTTTCTTTTGTTACCTATTCTGACATCGGACTCGGACTTCTTTTGAACTGAGTTTTACTGTGCGTATTGCTAAGTGTTTCTTTATTCTACATTGGCTAGAGGTATAGGGGGAGGGTTGAGATCTCACAAACATATTTAACCCCGCCGCATTTTTTCGCCTGTCCCAAGTCAGGAGCCTCTGGCCTTTGTTAGTCTTGTAGTTTAGTGTAGTTCCATTTTCACTCAACTAGTACACAATTTTATTTAGGGGCCAGCTGAGAACCACCTCCGGGTGCGGGATTTTCTCGCTGCGTTGAAGACCCATTGGTGGCCTTCGGCTGTTGTCTGCTATTTGGTCGGGTTGTTGTCTCTTTGACATATTCCCCATTTCCATTCTCAATTTTAATAAAATGTTCTCTGAAACTGATATCATGAAGACGATTTCTTTTTTTTTTTTTTTTTTTTATTGAAAGCATATTTGTTAGTTTATTTTTTTTTTTCTTGCTGAAATCTCTTGGTAAATAATTTTAGCCATTTAGTTTTTTAAGAATACTACATATTTTGACCAAAAACTCACTGGTTGTGAAACGCTTTCTCACAATGCAATTTTTCCTTTATTTCTATACTCGTTAAAGTTTCAAATTTATAATATTTTATTTCGAATGCCACTGCAGAAAACTTTTTCTCAAATTCGCATACGGGGCAAAAGATAACTATGAGTATATTATTATGTTTGTATAACCAGACACTGTGTCTTAAGTGTTGGTGCTAATGGACAATGAATCCTAAAAATGAACACATTAAGAGCGTGGTAACTAATATTTGTAACCTGAATGATATTTCTATGACATTATTAAAACATTGAACAGAAATAGCAATCAAAGTCTCCAATATGTTCATTTTGAGATGTACATTGTATTTGAAGAAATCAAATCATGTGAGGAAGTATATTCATAGATATATAAACGTAATCAAAAGATGTTTTGTTCTGTGATTATCGTCGATGCATCCTAGCAACGTTGTTTTTGACACTTTATTTGTTGCAATTTTATTTGGAAAATCTAGATTTCAAGCGTACGACAACTCAATAGCACAAAATAAAAGATATTGTTTTGTATTGCATATATGTTCTATATGTTAGGCGTAAAGCTGTGTTGAAATTCAGTATTCTCTGTACCTCAGGAAAAAATGACCCTTTATGAACTTAGCCATTCTCATTTGGTTACTGTTGGTCGTATATACACTAACGTTTCTACGTATTTACACATCCCTTGGCTTTCAAATCTTTAAGTTCGTGCGTTCCTAATGAAGGTAAATCCAGAAAAGCGATTGTGAGCACGAACTTTATAAAGTGTTAAATTGTTTTGATAGCACTGGGTCGATACCGCTCCTGAAGTGTTATTTATCGATGGTATTATCAGCTCTGTAGTCAGTGCTTCGGTACTTACATGATTTACAGCATACTATTCTTAACGTCCCGGTTGAAAAATTAAAAATTTATTAAGAAAGTAAGGTTACAGTTCCGAATTTGACCTTAAACTATTTGGCTATTCTTTTTACGTCCCTTTTTGTCATATAGCTTCTTACGTTTTTACATATTTACACATCCCTAGCTTTTAAATGTTTAGGTTTAACTGTTCCCGGATGAAGGCAAATCCGGAAAAGCGTTTCGGACGTACGAAAATTATTTAAGGGTTATTTTCATTTACAAAATCGCAAAATTTCTAAATAACTAATTTCAAGTAATCAATTTAACAAAATGTAATGACAGATATATGTTTTAAAGCCATCTTATTAACATGATTACTTGTAAATCTATATCCTAAAAGATTAAAAGTGGTAGAAAAAGTATAGTCTAATAATTTAAAACCAAAACTGAATCTTGTCGCTTTTTTTCTTTTTATCTCATATATAGTTGAGTTACAAAGAACAAGCGAGAATACTCTAAATGTGTTAATTAAAAAAAGATAAACAAAAGATTCATAAGTAAGAAAGCTTTTGATTTTTATTCTAACCGATTATTTCAGGTTCATTTGTAGTTCTTGGATACCTACAAGTTAAAATTATTTATTCATTACATGATATTTCTAACATCGAGAGTCATAAGCAAGTAACAAACCAGTGTTTTGCAATTATTGTTTTCTTTAAAGTTCTTCCAAATGTTCGGCTTTGAACGTTCCTGATGAATGTGACTCCATAAAAAAGCTTCGAACGCAAGAAATTTATAAAGCGTTGTTTTCTTTTTTTTTTAACAGATAAAATCAAAGCTTGAAATTTACAACTATTCTAATGATGTAAAAATGTTAATAAGATATTGATGATCCTCTTAGAATAACTAAGAAATGCAATTTTACCATATCCATATATGGACTTTATCTTTAAGTGTGTAAACGAAATGTTTTTATTGAAGTTCTTTTACAAAAGTGATCAAAAATATTTAACTCACCTCTTTTCACATACAAATCCGTTCAGACCTGCGCAAGAAAAATCATTCCATTTCATGCTAAAAGGTGCGTACATGTGCAAACAGTCTTCATTATTGTTATAGTTGTTTGGTTGACCGGGATACCAATCTGTATATGTAAAGACTTTATCTGTTGATGCCCAGATCCAAGTTCCTTCAATAACATCGTCTCTACCTCCCAGCCAATAACTTTCATCTAAAACATACAAAAAACAAGTTCATTCGATTACATAATCTTGACCTGCGAGTCAATAGCTTTCAAGTAAAACAAAAGCCAGTCCTTTCAATCACATTATTTCTACTACCCGGCCATTAAATTTTATCAAAACAAAAATACAATTTCATTCAACTGCATCCTCTCTACCTCCAAGCCAATATAAAAAAAAACTAGTTTTCAATATTACATTATTTTTGCCTTTGAGCCAATGACTGTCATCTGAATAAAATTTTAAAAATCAAGTTTATTCTACTACATTACCTCTACCTCTGTGGCCGTTGCTTTCATCTAAAAAAAAATTTCATTCGACTACGTCATCACTACCTCATAGTCAAAAGCTCCGTAAAGAAGCAAATACTTTTAATAACATCATCTCTACTTCCTGGCCACAGGCGTTCATCTAATCAAATTTAATTGCATGATCTCTACCTCCAAGCCAGTAGCTTTCAAATATTTTTTTAACCCAATTCATTCAGCTACATAAACTCTACCTCTAAGCCAATATATTTCATATAAAACGAATACAAGTTCATTTAATTTGCCATTTCAGAATCTTAAGGATTGTTGACAATTACATTTACTCTTTTAAAACTCGTTTTTAAAATGACCCAATTTCTTTTTCGTTTTACTGACAAATACATAACGCGATTCGGTTCCGGTATAAAGTAAGGTTTGCTCAAGAATTTGTAACTGACACAACTTTTTTTTTAAATAACTCTCATTAGTATAAACAACTGTTTTGTGTAGTAATGTACATAGCTGTGAAATTGCTTTTAAAAGTGGTACACAATTTAACTTGTATTCCATGTGTTCTTAAAATTTACCTATTCGTACAGTTTTAGCCATGTTCATTAAGTAGTCTGATTGGTTCTTATCAACAACTTCAGCAAGTCGGGCGTCATGTGCACGGCAGCTGCTCTATATACAAAACAAAACTGGTATTTTAATGTTAACGCTGGTGTGTTTACTTTTAAATGGAAATAATACTTTATAAATTTCTTGCGTCCGATGCACTTTTCTTGATTAAAAAGTTCATTAAGAACGCTCAAACCTATAATAAGATTTTGACGACAGAAATTGACATCCTCACATACTTAAAGTTCTCTAGTTACCATCACGAACTAGTTGATCGATACGATGTGCCTCTGTGTCAACTCAATAGTATCATGTTTTCGCGTTCTAAGAATTAGTTATCAGAAAAGTCGCTCGATTTTTTTGCGTAAGGATATTGTTTCTGTAATGGCAATGATTCGTCGGGTAAAGATTGAAATAAATATCAAATATGCAATCCAAGATAACCAAAGTATTCTAGTTTTAGTGTTTTTCTTTCCTTTTGTTGTTCTTTTATATGAATACATGTAGAAACAGAACATTTACCTCTGCATCCAACCAGTTATATCTGTCGGTACTGAACAAATAACAGGAGTTCTCATAATGATGCCATCCTAAAGGACATTCTAAACACACTTCTCCTATCGACAAATAACAGTATATGTATACTTAGTATTTATCAATTAAAAAAAAATGATTAACTGTACAGCTGAATCGTTTTATATTGGTTTTCCTTGTTATTATATTAAGTTTATCATTTTATTTATAATTTTGTACATGTTTTCTTATATTGCGAAGGTTCCTTTCAGATACCTGTATGTTCACTACCAATCACCGCATGTGTGCTTGCATGAGCATCACGATTGATAACACACGGGGAGTAGGAATTACTTACCCTTACGGATTACACCCTCGCTTTTTTTTTTGTAGAGTTCGCGTTGCTCAGTCTAGTTTCCTATGTAGTTTTTTGTGTACTTGTTTGTCATTTCGTCGATCTTTGGATTTTTTGCCATGGCATTGTCAATTTTTCTTCGACTTGTGAGTATCAAATGTCCCCTTTACATCTTCCGACTATGTTTTAAGAAAAAATAAAAACGATTACAAATTTGAATGTTTTCAAGAATGAATTGATATGCTTTATGATATTTACATTACCATACAGAGTATCTGAATGTCCAAAGTGAACGAACAAATATACTTCCTAAAATGGTGTGTCTATCGGTTTAGAAATCATGCAACTGTAAAACAAAGCGATAAGAAAAAATCTTATAATATGCTATTTTGGTAAAATTAAATATTGAGCAATTATCATGTAATTCTCTATGCATTCTACTTTTGACGGTGCAAATTAAGTGTATGTGTGTCGGTGACAGTGCTAAGGTTGTTAGCGACAGTGCTTAGGTTATTATATTGACGGTTCTAAAGTAATTAATGTGTTGTTGGTTTTATTATGCTGAGTTTATGTTGTATAATGTGGAATGTTGGTACTATCCTTAAATTGGGATTATTGAAAGATTCTAAATAAGTGACAACCTTGTTACTTAACTGTTGAATTATATACTAGTAGCTTGTTATTATCAAAAGTTTGTTTGTCTACTGTAAGACCAACCATTACCGGGGATTTAGATATTATATAATCACAAGTATTACTATTTCCCTTTCTGTAACGTGTTCTGGTCCGACGGTAAACATTGGACGTCGAACCTACATTATAGACCATTTAACTCTCTTTTTCTGTGTGACCCTGTGATCTCTAGTGGCCGACTCTAGCACCAGGGAGGCAGCGTTTCAGTAGTAGTTTTACTGTTGTCTATTAGTCATTTTGTTGGCTGTAGTTTAATATGATTATTGATTTCACATTTAGTATGTTCTTACCTTTCTTAAAACTTCTCTCAACTTACCTAATAAATTCACAAACAGCCACAGTTTTAAAACCGTGAAAGAATTTAGAAGAGTGTATTTCATGTTAAATACAGTTATCTTAAATTTTTATCTGATCTATCAAAACTTTTACAAGATAAGTACTACATGAATTTCTAGTTCACGAAGGGTCGGTAAACAAGTTCATATATGTTTCTAGTTATGTTAAATGTGCATTGAGATCAACACCTCTTTTTGTATTAGTACATACATGATGCTATAACCATATGTAAATTCATCGGGAAAACTGTTTAGTGTTTAATACAAGGGATACAGATACGCCTATAGATAATATCCTTTTTAAAAACGTTTCTTGGCGTTGTCAAAGGATATCGACGAGAAACACTTACATCAACATTTTAGATCTGACTGTATAGGATGGGGGACCTTAATTAAAATTAATGTAGATCAGATTCTGCCCACAACTTTGGTAATTTTAACTTAGATTTACTTAAAACAGTAATGTTTATAAAATCCACATAAAATTGGAGAAAAAATATTTGAATTTTCATCATTTCTCGATATTAAATCCACATTTTTTGTCATTATAAAATATCATATCGTACATGTTGTTTGCATTCATTATAAATTTTAGAAAGTTGAACGGATATATACATGTATGCATTACTGTTGTAGAAAATGTAAATTTTTCTTCGCCATCGTGTTGTGGTCATTTTTTATATTCTTATCTTCCTTTTTTGCTTATGTGCTTTGTCTATAGAGCGTCTATATTCCATTTTGTTTTCTTTGTTGATATTTTTGTTGGTTTCATTGTGATCAAGATAATAACACAATGTTGACTGTTGTATCTCAATTTTTGACAATTTTACCTATTATGTCTGTTTGTTTTGCTCACACATTGTTGTCAATAAAATGGAATTCTATGTGACTGTCATACAAGTGAGGGGTTTAGCTAATTATAAAACTAGGTTTAATCCACCATTTTCTACATATACCAAGTCAGGAACATGATAGTTGTTTTCCATTCGTTTGATGTGTTTTAGTTTTTGATATTGCCATTTGATAAACAACTTTCCGTTTTGAATTTCCCTTGGAGTTCGGTATTTTTGTTATTATACATTTTCCTATAATTTAATCTGGTATTTCTTGAACAAATGAAGAATGTTATATCTTCTTTAATACAAAGCATCTGCCCAGGAGCAACCGATTTAAAATGAAACAAAATTTACATAAAACGTGTATCATTATTTCTGAATTACATCTTGGATAGTAAGGACGCAAACTTATCTAGGATGTGAAGAACACTATGCAGTCTTCCTTCCATTTGTATTTCTCCTTAGGATACTTACAAGTACAGCTTTGAATCATGGATTTCTGCAGAATCTTTAGTTCAAATAAATTCATTTCAGAAGCAAACAAAATGATAATAGACAACTGAAGCTGAAATATTTACTACCAATAATATATTTACATATAAAAAAGAAGATGTGGTGTGTTTTCCAATGAGACAACTCTCCACAAGAGACCAAAATGTTATAGAAATTAACAACTATAGATCACCGTATGGCCTTCAACAATGAGCAAAGCCTATGCCGCATAGTCAGCTATAAAAGGCTCCGACATGACAAATGTAAAACAATTCAAACGAGAAAACCAACGGCCTAATATAATTTATGTACAAAAGAATGAACGAGAAACAAATATGTAACACAGCAACAAACGACAACCACTGAATTACAGGCTCCTGACTTGTGACAGGCACATACAGAATGTGGTGGGGTTAAACTAGTTTAGTGGCCCCTAATCCTCCCCCTAACCTGGGACAGTGGTGTAATTGCACACATTAAAAACAACCTGCAAACTATACAAACTGCTTGTACATTTCTACTCTCTTACATTGCATATGATATTTATATGTATATAATAGAATTGAAATGAAATATTATTCTCTCTGTTACTTCATTAACGCCAAAACATACTCCCAAGTTGTACAATTATATGTTGCATAGATTCGGCATTGTCTTTTCAGATATGTTTTACAACATTTCATCATTTCTGTTTAATATAAAAATAAGAAGATTTGGCATGATTGCCATTGAGATAACTATCCGTAAGAGACCAAATGACACAGAAATTAACAACTATATGTCATCGTACGGCCTTCAACAATGAGAACAACCAATACCTAATAGTCAGCTATAATAGGATTATAAGTATTTAATTTCTACATAATCATCAAAAACAAACCTATTCCAGTACTATCAAAGTATTATTTTTTTTTCAGTTACATATAGGGCATACTATTTTAATAACTGTACTAACATATGTGTTCTTCAGAGCTGGCATTTTCCCGTTTTCTGAAACTACGTAATTTCTGGAACGAGGAAACAGTACAGAAAAATAGAATTGAAGCAGTCTTGAATATATAAAACAAGTATTTGAACAAACATAAGAGAAACGATTTCAGGGAGGCAATGCAAAAAATATAGCATATCCAGTCAAAAACCCCACCATAAACCAGGAATGAATCATGTGCCCCGGAAGGGTAAGCACTCCCTGGTTTACATTTGGCAGGCGTCGTATTGCTGAAACAAGTAAAAGTCAGATAATAGATCGCTTTCGATAAGTGTCAACAAAATCATGATAGTGTCCGTAAAACTTTCGAATGGATATATTCAGCTTAACTACTTAGAACTCTTGCAATATTGCTCCTTTGTTCCTTGAAAGCAGTTATCCTCTATCAAGCAAATCATGATAGAAAACGCTAGCCCTAAATAATAGCATCAACTTGGAGATATATACTTCGTATGCAGGTGAAGCTGACATGTTTCTTCACAGAAATGGATAAGTTGACCATGGAAAAATGAAAATCATCTCTTGTGTTTTAAAGTTGATTTCTGAACCTACCCTCATTTTGAATTTCAAGATGCAAGTAAAGATGAGGCCCACTTGATTGTTACTATGGTATCTATATTTCAACTTCATTGCGATAGTTGCTGTCCATATAGGAAGTTTTAGAAGTAAGTAAAAATTTCACAATCGGGAATAGGAAACAGTCATAAAATTTAAAGATAAGACGCATCCATAACCTTGAGCTTCTTAAAAGGTTTAAAACCACAAGGATGAGAGTACAACGTAGTTTTTGAATGCATGATCGAACAGCTCTCATCCATTCAGATCGGGATGTTTGCATTTTTCATCCTTAAGGGGAAAGGTCTTTAATATCCTCATGAGAAAACAGTCTTTTTGAATTTTTTATTTTAGATTTTCTACGGGACTAAACATTCTTATAATGATTGATATCTTTTAAATAAAAAAATGCAAACAAAAACTACTAAATAGTCTAACCAAAGATTTGTATAGCGTGACTCACTATCTCACTATACAAATCCTTTGTTTTACTTTGAGATTATGTCCTTAGTATTAAGCAATGAGACTGAAAGATGCTTTGCTATAAGATGTCATATTCAAAGATGTATATGTGGGTAAAATACCTTTTGTGGATAGTTCATATATAATTCGTCTTAAAAAATGTGTAAATGCCCATTTTTTAGATCAAATATATTCGTTGTTTATATGTTCATGACATCATTGTGACATCATAAAGGACTTTGCTCCACTAAAATGCCAAGATTATTTCACTGTATGAGTATAATTTAATTTTGACTGACCTAATGATTTTTTTCTAATTTCTGCACTTTCAATGCCAAATAATCAATTACTCTTATTCTGCTCCTCCTACATATGTACATTAGTTCCTTTAGCGTGATTTCGTGGTCGTGATCAGAATTTGAAATACCACTTCATCACTTTTACATGAAATTTACCGATAAATAGCTTATAAGTTCCTTTCCATATGAAAATGAGTCATCTCCTGAGATATACTATAGGATATCTCTTTAAATAATTCTTTTATCTCACTGTTATGGTCAAGATTTTAGTATCTTGTTGAACGCTTTTTAACAATGCTCCCGATGATGAAAATCCAAAAGAAATAGTCGAGCTTATCAAAAGTTTCTACAACAATTTCACTTGTGTAGGGCATAGCAGCATCTGGTTTGAATTAAAAACAGGAGTTAGACAAGGATTTATGATGTCTGCTCTTTTTAACAATACTATCAATATGGACTGGGTAATGAGAAAAAACAACAGATGATGGTTCAAAAGGAATCAGATGGAACATGTCATCAAAATTAGATGATCTTGATTTTGCTGACGATTTAGCTCTTTTATCACATACCCAACACCATTTACAAGAGAAGATATACTTTGCCAGTCAAGTTGGACTTCAAATCAGCCAGACAAAAACAGAAGTCATGACCCTTAACGTCACTAACACAACTCCTATACAAGTCGATGGAAAAGATCATCCCATTTCAGAAAGATTAACATACCTGGGAAGTACAGTAAGAAACGATGAAGGTGCAGGAAATGACATCACGAACAGATTAAACAAAGCCAGAAATATATTCAGATCACTGAAACAATGTATGGAGATTATCACAGTACAGTAAGCGAACCAAACTAAAACTGTACCAGAGTTGTGTACTATCCACTCTGTTATATGGACCAGAATGCTGGAGGATGACAGACCAGAGTTGTGTACTATCCACTCCGTTATATGGACCAGAATGCTGGAGGATGACAGACCAGAGTTGTGTACTATCCACTCCGTTATATGGACCAGAATGCTGAAGGATGACAGACCAGAGTTGTATACTATCCACTCCGTTATATGGACCAGAATGCTGAAGGATGACAGACCAGAGTTGTATACTATCCACTCCGTTATATGGACCAGAATGCTGGAGGATGACAGACCAGAGTTGTGTACTATCCACTCCGTTATATGGACCAGAATGCTGGAGGATGACAGACCAGAGTTGTGTACTATCCACTCCGTTATATGGACCAGAATGCTGGAGGATGACAGACCAGAGTTGTGTACTATCCACTCTGTTATATGGACCAGAATGCTGAAGGATGACAGACCAGAGTTGTGTACTATCCACTCTGTTATATGGACCAGAATGCTGGAGGATGACAGACCAGAGTTTTGTACTATCCACTCCGTTATATGGACCAGAATGCTGGAGGATGACAGACCAGAGTTGTGTACTATCCACTCTGTTATATGGACCAGAATGCTGGAGGATGACAGACCAGAGTTGTATACTATCCACTCTGTTATATGGACCAGAATGCTGGAGGATGACAGACCAGAGTTGTGTACTATCTACTCCGTTATATGGACCAGAATGCTGGAGGATGACAGACCAGAGTTGTGTACTATCTACTCTGTTATATGCACCAGAATGCTGGAGGATGACAGAAAACGACCTATAAAACAAACAGTCATTGTTTTACATTGTCATTTCGGGGCCTTTTATAGCTGACTATGCGGTATGGGCTTTGCTCATTGTTGAAGGCCGTACGGTGACCTATAGTTGTTAATTTCTGTGTCATTTTGGTCTCTTGTGGACAGTTGTCTCCTTGGCAATCATACCACATCTTCTTTTTTATAGTCAGTTTTTCTTACAAAAAGCTTAAGAAGAATCCTGCGCAATTTTTGGTCAAACAAAATATCTAATGAAGACCTACTACGACAGTGTAATCAAGATAGCATGGCTACAATATTAATGAAAATGCATTGGATATAGATTGGACATGTGATTAGAAGAGATAGAAATTCCATCAATAGAACGGCATAACATTGGACTCCAGAAGAAATGCGTAAGCATGGAAGACCAAAAAACGCATGGAGACTTACTGTAGAAGGAGAACTTAAGACGATAAATAACACATGGGGAACAGTAGAAAAGATGGCCAAAGACAGACAGAAATGGAGAACCTTTGTTGCTGCCTTACATGCCAATGGCATACCGGGCAGTAAGTAAGTAAGTAAGTAAGTATGTCCCGATGATGAAAAATATTCTAATTGGTTGATTGATTTGATTGTTACTTGCTTAAAATCCAGTAGCAAATATTTCATGCATATTTCGGACAAAGATTCTAATATATGTAGCGTACAAATCTACCAATCATGGTAAAATAATAACTCATTTTGTTCAAACTACATAGCCCAATGATATTTGTGGTGAAGCTTGTGTCCAATTGACTCAGTTGTTTCAGTGGGAAAGATTTTTGCAATAGTAAACGGACGATACTCGACAAGTGCACAAAATAGTTCGCTTGACTCTTTTTGTGAGGTCAACTAAAGCTCTACTTTTGATTTTTAATAAATGTGAACTTTGAAAAGTCAAAAAACGTTTACAATTCATATGAGAGGGTACACAAATGTTGTTCCCAAGAAATGTGAAATTGTGCATTTTATATCATAGTTTCTTATATTTATACTGTTAAACGTATAGATGACACTTAAGTAAGGTGTATTAATTAATTGTGCATTTCGATTATTATAGGAAAAAATAATAAATGTTTAACTTTTCCGTCTTAACAGCACATTTTTATTCTATAATTTTGTTTAAAACATTTGTATGCATATGTACATGACTTACCTAAGAGTATATTAATGTCCAGGTAATGCGAAGATCAAACATTTAAATATACTTTACTAACTTCTGTCTGTCTGTAACTGAAGATCGCTGTCCCTTTCAAAAGGTTCTTCTATTATATCAGAAATAGGCAGAGTTAGTTCTTTTGAGTTTGAAGTTTGTTGCTTTTCAAAAGACATTGCTGAAATGAGATGTTTGCTTTGTCAGAAATAATTTGAAGTCGGTTTAATCTGTAATAACCTTATAAAATGTAAACGTTTTTTAAAATGAGTAGAAACGATATTGATCAAGTGGTTTTCATCACAAGCATTTTGCAATACACATCATACTCCGTCGTCGATCTATTAGACGTTACGCACGGTATTCGGTCATTTGACCATTTCTTGGTGCATTAGCAGTGTATATAATGTGCGAATCCTGAAATACCTTTTTTACTGTATCCGTTATGAATTGGTAATGTAGAATGATAAATAAACAGACGACAAAATCATGATTTTTGAATAAAATAAGAAATAATTTATAAAGTGTACAAATATAGTTATGAGATGCGGAGGGGTTTTCATCGCGCCTACAGCCATCCAGGTGTAAAACTGATACACAAACAGATAAATATTCAGAATAGTTCACGAACAGAGCTTGCAAAAAATTTAAAAGTAGCAGTTACGTTTCATTTGCAGAAAAATGTACCTTTTAACATAATTATTAATGCTGTATAGCTTAAAACAGGTTTTGTCATTCAGATTGTTGATATTGAATTAAATTCCAATTTGCTGTTTTTGTTATGCGATTCATGTTTACTGTCGAATTATGATACTTACTAGACTTTCATTTTCACTATATGGGCGATTCATTTCTATTGTACACGATGCATTTTCACAGAAGGAAATTAATTAATTTTCATCATATAAAGTCTTAATTCAGCCGACTCTCTAACAAAATGTATCAAGTCAGAAGGATTGATTATGTATGCATACTTTGTGAGTGAAAGTCTGAGAATGAATTCCTTAAAAATCGCATGTATTGCTTATATAGTCAATTCTATTTTCTCTAATAATTTGTCCAGATCCAGATCTATATGTAGGATAAAATTTATACTTTCTTATGACACGCCATCTTTGAATACATATATCTTGGACTGTTAAGCCAATTCAAGTCAACGAAAAAGCAAAGTTTTCGGTTTCGGTCTAAATCTACATCACATACTAACAAAACGTCTTTAAAGCTATTTTCCTAATGCTTGTAGTTTAAAGGTGTGGTTGGCTAGCTTGCTTTGTTTGTACAAATGTTTGCTTAAGCATTGTAATTAAAATTGAGAAAACGTTTATACAAACAAAGCGAGCAAGCCAACAAAACCTTTAAACTGCAAGCATTAGGAAAATAGCTCTAATGGATGCATCTTAGATAACAAAGAGCATTCACAAAACGATCTTCGTTTCACGATGGAGTGAGTGGTAACGTTATCACCTCGCACCAACAATTGGCTTACATTTGACGCTTGGATGACTGGATAATTGATATTTTTCATGCCATTGTGTATACATCGTCTACAGTAAAGAAAGTTCGAGCAACAATCGAGTCATCTTAATTTATGTTTGATTTTTTTTATTAATCGTTGTTACAATTAAGCAAATACGTAATTGTAAGAATATTTGGGATCCAGTAACAGATATGTCTCGGAGGGAAGAATGTTTGTTTTAAACATTAACAGTCACTTCCACGCATCCGACAAACCGACGCACGTGAAAATAACTCATTCCATTTCGAGGACTGTAAATTACTTTTTAATTTCAAATAAAATAAACAATTCCAAACTAAAGTTTTCATTCCAAAATATAAGGAGTAAATTGAAATTAGATATCAAGCAAACAGAGGATATGTAGTAGCTGTTGCTGCCATTGACCCGAACGAGGATTATTTTTCAATTAAATCTTTTTGAAAGACATATATTTCAGATGTCGATAGTACGGATAAAAAGGCGCTCATTTTCTAAACGACCCTGCAATTATTGAAGGTGGATAAATATAATTTAAATTCTTGAAGCACAAAACAGCTTTGGTACCGACTGTTTCCACGCAATATCTATGCCTAGACATAGGTACTTGTGGTGACCATCCTAGAGATATGCATTTTGCAACAATTGACAGGCTTGGGTAATGACAAGTATTTGAAATATATACTTTCAATAAGTTAAAAGTATGATGTTATAAAGTTGTTTGTGTCAAAAGTATATAATCAGTCATCTTAGCATTAAAATTAAAATTAAAATAAACAGTTAAACATCAAAATGCCAGCTGTATAAAAAAAAAGGTGAAAAGCTTTGTGTGGAAGTCAGTTGAAATAATAGAATCAAAGACCTGAAGAGCTCTGAGGGGAAAGACGGCCATTGTTTCTTTCTTTTTTTTTTTTTTTTTTGGGGGTATCTTTGAAAGTCTTCATATAAAGAATGAAAAAAAGAACACCTAGAATATGTAGAAAGGTTGACAATATTGAAATCAATTGTTGTGTAATGTAATTTCGTTTCCTTAGTTAAGGATTCAATTTGGACCAATGGAAGAGATCTGCATCTTCTAAATCAAAACATTCGATTAAAGTTGAAAGTTAATTATCGAAAATTCAACTGAATTCTATCATTTAACAACTACTACAATATTTTTTGAAATTTTAATTGTGTACCACTAAACTGCAGGCTAGGGCCATTTTCCTTTTTTTGTGACAGTACTCTAAGATTTTTATTTTTTTTCTCAAGAAAGTGAGGACTGAAAAATCTATTCAGTTTTAAATTTCCATTGATAAATTCCCAGTTACAACTCTCATCACAGGGATACTGGTACTAATAAAAACCAATATGATTGATGTAAACTGTGTGAAGCTTGTTTCCAGATCCTACATTTTGATATATTTGTAAATTTCATGAATAAATAGGTTTAAACTACAAAATGCAACATTTTTAATTTTTTTTTTTTTACCATTACAATGATTATGTTGGTACACAAAATTTAGTTTTAATGAAAGACTATTAATCATATACTAAATGTCACATTTTAAGTGTTCTGATACATTAACTTTTATTTTAGTGGATTATTACTCATCAATTGAGGTGCTCCTGTATTGGAGGAAGATTCTCAAAACAGAATTTTACAGAAAAAATGAAAACTGTCTTTTCTCTCCCCAATCTCATGTATCCCCACGGCCATTGTTTACTGTGAAAGTTACAAGTTGACCTACAAATTAAAGCATTGGATGTTGATGTTATAAACATTTACAGCAAACATAATTATGTTCAAATTGAACAAATACCAATTTTAAATTAGTACACGAACTCTGAGAATGATTTAAATAATCAGTAAAGGATATCCCTGCTTCTACGTAGTGACTAGTGTGGCATTCCAACAATGACGTCACTATAATGTAGGATGGATATATTTAGAATATCTCGTCATTCTGATTTTTCCGGACTGTTAAAGAAACGTAAATAGTGTAAGGGAGAGCTGAAGATACGATAATTTCGCGAGAAACAGAAGGGAAATGTGTTAAAAAGTGTTTAAAGTCAATCTATTCATTTGTGTGTCTCCTCCTCATCAATCTCAGTAAGATTTTTTGGGGTGTTTTCCACACTATAAAAACAAAATGAATGACGAGAGGGGATGTCAGTCTGGTCAACCACATAGGGGATTGACGGCTTGAAGCCGTCTTTCCCCAAAAACGACGTCGAGTAATGATACCATTACTAAACCGAATACCGTGCGTAACGTCTATACAACGATGTGAACGATATCGACATGGTATTGACAACATCGCGATGTTGGCGATGTCGACAATGTATACATGTAATGAAGACTATATAACGATGTGAACGATGTCCACACAATATTGACAACATCGCGATGTCGGCGATGTAAACCATTATTAAGACATTATAACGATGTGAACGATGTCGACACGATATTGACAACATTGCGATGTCGGCGTTGTCGACGATGCAAACAAGTAATGAAGACTATACAACGATGTAAACGATGTCGACACCATATTGACAATATCACGATGTTGGCGATGTCGACAATGTAAACATGTAATGAAGACTATACAACGACGTAAACGATGTCGACACGATACTGACAACATTGCGATGTCGGTGATGTCGAAGATATCAACATGCAATGAAGACTTTACAACGATATGAACGATGTCGACACCTTATTGACAACATCGCGATGTAACCAATGTCGCTAACATATGTACATTGTTTGAGGCACATTTTGCATAGATTTTATTAATCTGATTAATTGATGTCGGCGATGTTGACGATATCGACACAACATCGTGTACTGGACATGGATCAAACTTAAATTTGTTTGTGTAATTGTTAATTAAGAAATATTACAAGTACGTCTAAATTTTTCTGAAGCGTAAGAAAAATTTCAACCACAAGTGAAAATCCTGTATTATAACAGTTTAAAATTTTGAATTAACCGTTTTTTATGTATTATACCTGTGTTGTTGGTTTCCTCTAGTTTTAAACTAAATAATGTATTTTGTCTCGATTAAAGGAAGTTGCAAAGTAAATATTCTAATTGTAGTACACCTGTAATCACAAGTGATAACAGTAATAAGTGCGGGATCGAATGATCAACAGATTAACGATCATCAAAGATCATAAACATGTCACTTAAAGTAAAACGGTGAATTTAAAAGTTGTAACTTTGAACTATAGGATTAATTCTTATGATATAAAAATTACATTGTTTTATCCGTTGAAAATTATGAGGAGATTAAATGAACACTTCATCATTACGTGTCTTCATCGGAAGTTCAAGTTTACCGATCAAAAACCGAAACTTAATCTGATAATCAAAAGTTCAAATCTTGTAGAGTTAACGGTTTTTCAAGATAGAATTGGTTAAATCGGATTTGTAATTGTATAGGTTATAGTCTATGCGCTGATATTCGATGCATTCTCTAAGTTAAATGCTAGTATCAACGTTGCTAAGCATACATTGAAATCTTTCCATGTCTTGATTTGGGTAGTAGTTGTTTTATTTGGTTGGACACTTAAATTCGTGGATAGTGCCGCCCACGAAGACCACGAAAATTGGTACCCCGCGAATATAAGTACTTTTACAGTATATACCTTGTATAATACTTCTGTAAAGTTTTCTGACACTTGTCTCACCGGCCAAAAATAGGTGAGGTAAAGACACTTGTTATATATTATGATAGTTTCCTGATGTTTGTCTCACCGACTACAATGAGGGTTTAATGACATTTGTCTCACCGAATTTAATGAGGTCCAATATAGACATTGTTTTATAATTCTATAGAGATTGTATATGTTTGTCAAATCAGCTACAATGAAATCAGATGTATACCTTGTTTTATACTTCTACACAATGTCTTGGCATTCATCGCACCGGCTACGATGAGGTCCGGTGTATACATTGATATATAGTCATTTGACATCTTACTGATGAAGGATATCGGTTATCCGAAATTTTGATATTTGTTCATGCGTTGGTGATGTTGTACCCTTTTAGACTTGTACATTGATATATTCATCTATAGAGTGTGCTGAAATTTGTCTGACCGGCTACAATAATGTTAGAAATAGAAATTTTTACATACATTTTATAGAATGTGCTGACATTTGTCTGACCGCCTACAATGAGGTTAGATATAGACATGTCTATAGAGTGTGCTTATATTTGACTCACCGGTTATTTATTTTGATAGTTTTCTGACATTTGACCCAACGGCTACAATGAGGTCGGATAACAGCGTTATAGAACTTGTTAAATACTTCTACAGAGTGTGGTGATATTTATCTCACCGGTTACAATGAGGTTAGATGAAGAGCTAACAATTACACCGGTGGATTCAGTACATAAATTGTTTTGTCTGACATAAATAGTTTTATGATAAAAAATATATTTAAAAAATTATACAAGTGTGGACACATATCAGTGTGGATAGTATGTTTGGATGTTTAACAGTGTTTTCTGACAAAAAGAGTTCTCTGGTTTTCCCCATAGGGTTCTATGTTGAACTGTTGTGCCCAGTGACAGTCAACCTGTACCAGACACTGAATTTAGCAGTCTTATATTCAATATTGCGTTTTACTGTTCAATATATATAAGAAAATGTGTTACGAGTGCCAATGAGACAACTCTCCATCCAAGTCACACTTTGTAAAAGTAAACTATTATCAGGTCAATCAAGACTGTCATGTAGGAGACACTACTTTAAATCAGTGCTGACCGTTCATAGATTTTATTTAGCTAGACATTGCTTTTAATATCAAATCTACATATTGGCAAATGTGCTATGATTGCTTCCTGTATATATTATATGTACATTCCTGAAAATAAATTTTGTGCATGTGCAACGTTACATTGGAGGATTTCCTTTCAACATTTTAACTTTGAAATAACTTCTATGTGAATAGATTTACATTTTAAAAAATGATCTGTTAAGGGAACACAGCTAGATGAGTGTGCTCAAACGCTGGAGAGATTTACGTAAAGAAGCAACAGATTTGGAAGGATTGCCAATTTATTTCAATAAAATAAGTTTCAAAATTTGATTTGGGATAGCAGCAAAAACTTAAAAATAGAGGAGGACCACATAAGTTGCATTTCTGCATGATGTGATTGTAGTATGCATGTAATATTTGAATGGTTCTATTTATGTTCCTTTAAGGTGGTCACTTTTTACTTTGGTTTGTCCACAAAAAAAACTATACATTTGTTCAGGATCTTCCCAGTATCATTAGTAAAAGTTTTTGTTTAAATGTGGAAATTATAGATATATTATGGTTTGATGGTATTAAACGATAATATATACCAGATATGGCAGATTCCAATACAGATGCTCATAACTCCTACAAACTGATTAAAATTCTTTTAGATATGAACAGGATTGAAGGACAAAAGGATAAAAAATATAATTTATACTTGGGAACATTACCGGTATTTATAAGCGAAAGATCATTTACTCTCAAGACTCATCAGCAGGCAGCACAGATGTTAAAAAAAAGTGTTACAAAACCACCTACATGCATATGTAGCATCATATTTTTAGTAGCACGAGTATCATTGTTTGATAAATTTGTGCTTTTTTTATTTGGCTTCTGGACAAAAAATGTTTGGCTCAAGTGCAAATAAAATGCTTTAATCTCCCCATAAATTGGAACATTGAATGGATGGTACAACTCTTTTTGCTGACAGTTTTAATCATATTACCTTGCAGCAGATCATGTGCAGATGTGAGTTGTCTGTCAAATCTTTATATCACAAAGAATGCATTTGCATAACAATGAACTGAGCTCAAAGCAAAGCACTTTAATAATACACTTTGACAAAAAGCTCAATCCAGTGATATACTTTGTAATAGAGGACTGTCATTAACATATTCTCCTTAAAAACCAACAACATGCCAAACATGGAGCAGAAGTCCTGAAAAAAGACATGTTTTTTATTTATATTATATGTACATATACATATCCGAGTTTAAACATACAAAGTTGTGGTAAAAACATTCAGTTTCTATCAAGTAGTTCATGCACTAATATAATAATATTTGCTGAGTGGCCCTCTTTTTGAAATAAGATCATACTTCCACATAATCATTGTAATAAAGTGACCAAACATAAAACTATAAAAAGTTATCACTTATCTATCAGTATCTATTTACCATCACAACTGAATCAATATATACATATAGACAGAAAAAGTATACCTAAAACGACAAAGTTATTTTTCATTTACCTGTATATATTATAAAAACCGGTTTTTTCAAAAGTGATTATTTTCTAAGGGTTAAATGGCTTTATTTGGACTTGTTTGTTTGCTTTTGGCCTTGAATGTTTGTCCCTAATATTTTATTAACTATGTATTTACTTTCAGGTATCACAGATCAATTTATTCGTTCATAGTGTGTTAATTTACGTTTTGATTGAGTTAAGCAATCCAATTGATGTTTTATCGTGTGTTTTCTATGTTGTGATGTTATACTATTGTTTCAGAAAAAGGAGAAGGTTTGGTACCATTAAAACGTTTAATCCCGCTGCAAATGTTTGCACCTGTCCTAAGTCAGGAATCTGATGTACAGTAGTTGTCGTTTGTTTATGTAATTTATACGTGTTTCTCGTTTCTCGTTTTTTATATAGACTAGACCGTTGGTTTTACCGTTTGAATGGTTTTACACTAGTACTTTTGGGGCCCTTTATAGCTTGTTGTTCGGTGTGAGCCAAGGCTCCGTGTTGAAGGCCGTACATTGACCTATAATGGTTTACTTTTATAAATTGTTATTTGGATGGAGAGTTGTCTCATTGGCACTCACACCACATCTTCCTATATCTATATATAAGACTCTGATTGACATCCAGTCTTTAACCAACCCCCATTCCTGAAGTCGACATTCAAATCTGACATCACAATAAAAATAACATTTCAAATCTACATGGTATTGTATGACCAATTATATATCCCTAAAATATACATCTATTTTGTTGTTCTCAAATTTATGTCACAATAATATTGGCTTTTGTAATTGATGTCTTTTTTACAGACTAGCCACAATGAAATCCAAGTTTTATAAAATGTTAGGTTGAACCCAATGCTCAAAAAGTTGTGAAAAATATAATATTTTAAGTCTTGCAAATACATGTAATAATACATTTCAGCAATCAGTTGTACTTTTAGTTTTTTATTTTGTCTATTGTTTGAGATTGTGTATTGACCTCTAGAATTGTTTTAAATGTAAATTAATGATAATCCTGGTGGCATTTATTTAAATGAAGGATGAACTTCTTACACCAGAACATTAATAGGTCTTATTGTTATTTTCTGAGGTTTGGCTTTTTAATTTTAAGCTGTAACATGCCAATAGACCATGAAAACCATGACCAAGGTGGTTGACCAACTAATCCCATTGATGAGATGTTGTTATTCTGATACATGTACAACACACCAAGTTTTCCTTAAATGGGGCAGATATAGATATAGTTCATGAATTTAACTATCTTGGTATACTATTTAGCAGGACCGGGAATTTCAGTAAAGCAATAAAAAAGCAAGCAGAGAAGGCAACAAAAGCAATGTATGAGGTTTTAAAAAGAGGTCGTATTCATAATTTATCAACTGAATGTCAAGTAGAACTGTTTAATAAAATGGTAAAGCCAATTCTGTTGTATGGCTCAGATGTATGGGGATTTAGTAAAAATATTCAATGTATTGAAAGGGTACAATTACGATTTTGTAAATTGTTACTTAAGTTGAAATCATCCACCCCAAACTATATGATTTATGGCGAACTTGGCATTTTTCCTGTTCAACTAGATATCAAACTAAAAATGATTGCATTTTGGACACGACTTTTATCTGGAAAGGATTCAAAACTGTCTTATTTGGCGTATCAATTATTTTACAAATTGTCGGTCGACAATCTTTTTGAATCGCCATGGTTAAAGTTTTTAAGAAAAGTATTTGATAATACTGGCTAGTCCTATATTTGGACAGCTCAGCTTTTTCCTAGCTCAGATTGGCTTATTTCTTCAATAAAGATGCGCCTACATGATCAATTTACAGGAATGGCATTCACTTATGCTAAATTCACCAAAATCTATAAATTATAGACTATTTAAGGAAACATTTCAGTTTGAATTTTTTTTTAAATATATTGGAAGATAAAGATATCTATACGCTGTGTAAATTTAGAACCACAAATCATAGACTTCCTATAGAAACAGGACAGTGGAATGGAATAGAAAGGGAAAATAGAAAATGTTTGAAATGTAATAATAACTGTACTGGTGATGAATATCATTATATTCTGGAATGTAAAATATTTGAGACTGACAGAGAAAACCTAATTGATAAAAATGTGTGGCAAAGGCCAAATATTTTGAAATTCAAAGAAATAATGAGTTGTATTAGCAAGACTACATTAGAAAAACTATGTAGATTTATACCCAAAATAAATAAATCATTTGTTCTCTAGGCTATAACATAACCCCCATTTTGTATATATTGTACATACTGATATATGTGTATGTGGGTACTTAATGATAATTGGTGTATGCCTGTGTGTATGTTTGTGTGTAAGATGTTATAATGTATAAGTTTGTTTTCATTGCTATATGTATGTATATCTCTGTACCGTTGTATCTTATGGTTTATGAGAATAAAGATTATTATTATTACCAAATATCATTGACTTACCAGTACTGGTTCCCTACAAACTTAACTAATCAGATTTAGCATATAACAGAGCTCCACATAAGAATTCACAAATTGGGGTTTTTACCCATTATTTTTAATGTAATGAGTGAAAGTTATTTTTCAATTGCATTATTAACTCCAATTCACCATTCAAGCAAATACACCATTTAAGCAAATATCAAATTGGGTTTTTCACGACCAAACTCTTCAATGTATTGGATTTTTTCATCATCAATATATTGAATTTAGGAATGTTATAATGAAGTTATGTCAAACCAAGATGTCAATCCATGATTCAAATATGTTTCTTTCTATATATGTGATGGCTGTTTTATTTGGTTTATACCTTGATGAGCAATTGTTCTTCTAATTTGAGTCTCTTTTGTTTTAACTATTCAGCCAGTTTTGTATTTTCTCTCAAAAGTTTTTAGATTTTTAAGTAGTACTTGAGAACATTTGATCCTGCAAGACAGTTTTACCAGTCCTTTCAACTTTTCGCCAGACCTACTTTGAATAAACTGCTTCGCTGAGCGCAGCTGTTACGCCCGCAGAGGTCCAACCCTGAACAGTTGGGGCATTAATGGACACAATATTCAAGCTTGATACAGGTCTGCTTTTGGATTGTAATTAAATATTTCACATATTGTAGGTTTCTGAATAAATGTAGTCAAAGAAATTGAAATTGGTTATACATGTACTATATTCAATTAAAGATTTCTTGCTGTTGTGCAATAAATAATAAATTTTAATAATAAATTAATTTTATTAAAGTGTCACATATTGATTGCAATACACTGTGCTGTTGCGCAATACTTAGTAAATCTGTTGTCCGACTACAAACAAATAAAGTCCAATTAATTCTCAATGTCATATTAGAAATTTATGAAAATCAAAAGGGAGCTTACATCAATAGATATAAACAATTCACCAAAGATTCATGAGAACTGCTGACAGCATTTTTGAGTTATCGTCCGAAAACTAGAAAATCCCCCCTTTTTAATGAATAAAACCCCAGGACTCAGAAATGTAAAATTTATAAAATTCTAAAGGGAGCTTACATCCATAGATATAAACAATTCACCAAAGTTTCATAAGAACTGCTGAAAGCATTTTAGAGTTTTTGTCTGAAAACTGGTAAATCCCCCTTTTTTATGTCAGAATAAAACCCTGTTACTCGGAAACGTAAAATCTAAAATTTATAAAAATCGAAAGGGAGCTCATGTCAATAGATATAAACAATTCACCACAAGTTCTTGCAAGTTGGTGAAAGCATTCTTGAGTTATTGTCCGAAAACTGGAAAATCCCCCCTTTTTTAATGAATAAAAAACCCCATAACTTGGAATCGTAAAATCTAAAATTTATAAAAAACGAAAGGGAGCTCACGTCAATAAATATAAACAATTCACCAAAGTTTTATCCAAATTGGTTTAAGCATTTTTGAGTTAATGTCCGAAATGTTGATGAGGGACAGACGGACAACAGTATACCATTAGATAATACATTCCGTAAACGGGCGTATAAAAAATAAATGGAGAATGTGTCCCCATGGACACAGATGATGCCCCCGCTGCATACATTATAAAAGAACATAACTCCAGAATGATAAAAGTGACGCTACCCAAATTTGTTCATGTCAGATCTAAGTTTTGTGGTAATACGTATTGTGTAAAGGTTTCATAATGTTTGGTTGGGGCAATCTTAAGTTACAGAACTGAAATTAACAATTTCGCATTTTCTTTCCATTTAAAAAGGGGCATAACTCGAGAATGGTTGAAGGGACCCCACCAAAATTCCAACATGATCTGTATTTTGTAGAAATACGCATTGTGTATAAGTTTGATACCATTTGTTTGAGGCTAACTTAAGTTAGAGAACAGAAACTAAAAATTTTGCAATTTTTCCATTTATACAGGGGGAGAACACTAGATCAGTTAATGTGACGCCATCAAAATTAAAAATTGATCTGTGTTTTGTGGTAATAAGCATTGTGTATAAGTTTGATAACATTTGGTTGAAGATAACTTAGGTTAGAGAACGGAACCTAAAAATTTTGTAAGTTTTCCATTTATAAAGGGGCACAACTCTAGAACGGATAGAGTGACGCTACCAAATTTCTAACATGATCTGTATTTTGTGGTAATCAGCATTGTGTAAAGTTTGATAACACTTGTACGACGCAAACTCAAGTTAGAGAATGGAACCTAAAAATTTTGTAATTTTTCCATTTGTGACGGGATTGCTTCCCTTAGTAAATCTGGTAGATACTTAGTCAGCCGTAAGCGGTTGAGCTAAGGAAGTACTTCTTTAGCTCAGTGGGTTAACGCGCTGCCTTGTAACACAAAGGCCCCGGGTTCGAGTCCCGGAGGAGACAAAGATGATTTTGTAAGAGGAATCATGCTCTCCGGTTACATTGGCGCCCAACTAAAAAAAAACCCACGGTAGTTAGAGAGGAATTCTAGCTAGGGTAATGTGTGTGATAGTCATAATGGTATGATGACTCTTGAGGTGGGGGGAGTGTGACGGGATTGCTTCCCTTAGTAAATCTGGTAGATACTTAGTCAGCCGTAAGCGGTTGAGCTAAGGCAGTACTTCTTTAGCTCAGTGGGTTAGAGTGCTGACTGTCACGCAGGCGACCGGGGTTCGATTCCCGGTGGTGACAATATGATTTTCAGAGTAGATAGATACATGCTCTCCGGTTACACATTTATAAAGGGCCAGAACTCTAGATCAGTTGTAAGTGACGCCATCAAAATTAAAACTTGATCTGTGTTTTGTGGTAATAAGCATTGTGTATAAGTTTGATAACATTAGGTTGAGGCAAACTAATGTTAGAGAACGGAAACAAAAAATTCAGCAACTTTTCCATTTTGTAATTTTTCCATTTATAAAGGGACAGAACTCTAGAACGGTAAAAGTGACGCCACCAAAAATCAAACTTGATCTGAGTTTTGTGGTAATAAGCATTGTGTACAAGTTTGATAACATTTGGTGGAGGCAAACTAAAGTTAGAGAACAGAAACCAATTTTTGGGATGTACGTACGTACAGAAAGTTTGTAATCCCAAACTCCATACACCGCAATTATTCCTGGTGTGACACCAGGAAACTCCGACATCCCTCCCTAAATTCTCGGAGAAATTTGGGAGTATTCCCTCCGACTTCCGCGTAAATTCGCTACCTTTTGTTTATTGTATTAGCGACATCTCTCCCAGTCCGGTGTGACGCGGTGTCACACCAGGTAATTAATTGCCCTAATCCTTCTGATCTATGCCGGCACACGACAGTCAAGGTATGTGAGATTTCTAATGTAATTAAACAGTTGTATTTCCTGTCTATTGATAATCAGGTTATATATCTGATTGCTTGAAACAAATAAAAGATTAAAAAGCAAAACGTTATTGTTAATTCTTTCAATTACACTGTACATTTAAAATTAGTTTTATTAAAACAACTATATTTGATTTTGACCTCGGTTTTTTTGTCAGTAAATAAATGTTTAATTTACAAAAGAGATATAATTGTGTAAAAATAAACGGAGACCAACGCTGAATAAATGTGGGCAGGTTGAAGAAAATTACACGTCTCAAAGTTTTGTATACAAGTAAAAAAGAAAATATTATTCACTATTCGTTATGCTAATAAGTCTACGCCATTTTCATTTTACGATTACATAATTGCTTGAAAAAAATAAAAGATTTAAAAGCAAAATGTTCTTGTTAATTCTTTCAATTGCATTAAAGTTTTATAAAAAAACTATACTTGATTTTGATCTCGTTTTTTATCGGTAAATTATATTACTTACGAAAAGAGACATACTTGCGTAAAATAAACGGAAACTAACGCTGAATATAAAATGTGAGCAGTTTAAAGAAAATTACGTGTCTCAAAACTTGTATATGCAAGTAAAAAAGAAAATACTATTCACCATTCGTTATGCTTAATAAGTCTACGGCATTTTCTCTTTACGATTTGTTAGCATTACTTTAGGATAAATAATACATTTCGGCTACAACAGGAATACTTCTATAGCTGCATCAACTCGTCGTTGCATAATATTCATTTACGCACAATGAATGTAAACTTTGTGTTGTATTTAGGACAGTGATCTTTAAATATTTTTAAAGGAATTAATTGCCGTGGGAAGACGATACACATCTCAGTGATCAACAGTGCGTGGTTGAACTTTGAACTTGACTTCGCTCACAATATTGAATGCTAAAAATAGTGACATCAATTTTGTCCACGAGATTTTTATTTGGCGGGAAATATTATCACGTAACAGTAAACTCGGGTGACCTTTCTGGATGACCGTGGGAAAATTCATTCAGGGTTTAAATTTGCTTTGTAATGATTGACATTTGTGTGCGTTAAGATTGAGACTCTAGAAAGTCCTTTTACAATTTATTAACCGGAATCTAAAATATAATCCTTTTCTGAATAAACGAACACCAGCCTTTTATTTTTACGTTTCTCAGTCAGCACAGAACGTAAACCTGGACATTATTTATACGTCCATGGTCAACAATATACATTAATGGTAGATGAAAACACGATGCATGACGTTCAGTTCCTGTTGGGCGTTGGTAGAGATCCTCTGTGAAAATGTGCAGATCGTTAAAATCCGATCCACATTTTTTTTCACGTATTTCTTTCACGATATAGTTTCATTTTAATATTCTATAGTAATTGTTGAAATACTTTTTTTTTTATTTCGACAAGGACTTTTAACATCCAATTTTATTTTAAATAATAAAGGATCAATAACAGATCATAACAGAGATAAACAACACATGATTTTTCTTCTTCATATAATTAATTAGGTTGTGATTATTGTGTTGTGTCTGGGCGGGAATGTCTCTTAGTGTTGTGTTTTATGAATATAGGGCACATTGCATACAAAACGTTTTCCCTTCGTTCAGCAGAGTTGTCACTTTACAGTTTCTTTTCTGAATTCAAATAATTCAAGTTGGTAATGTACCGGAGGTAGTGAAACAATATTTTACATTGCAAAATAAACTGAAAGTAACAGAGTTCACTTGTTGATCCGATAAATTAACTCTTGGGTTAAGATTGGACAAATTACCGTTAAAACAACATTTTGTTTTAAGCCAGTTGATTTTTATATATTGAACAATTAATGAACCGGATATTGCTCACTGAGTAGGTCATAAAAGATACTAATTATGGTAAAATCGTCTTTGTTGAAAAAACACAAATTATGACCTGACCGGACTATAATAAAAATACAAAATAAGTGTTTTATTCGTATTTTTATTCGTTGGTACGTTTTATTTCAAATGACAATGACATGGGACAAAAACATACAAGAATAATTATCTTATTTTGAATGATAATGTCACATTTTTATCTGTCAAAGAAAGGACATTTTAATACCGTGTTTTAAAGCACACAGGTGCAATCAAGATCGATTAAATGTACATAGGTAATAAATCTGGCTAATCCGATTATGTTGTCACGCGTCATTAATCTTCAGTACATCCGATGGGCAATAAACCAATTAACAGCCATGCGGTGTTGGGAGAGAATCTTTGGAGGAAATTGGGAGTATAATCCGTGATTCGCGGTGTCACACCGCTACACTCCGAAATCGGTGATTAGAGTTCGCGATTACAAACTCTCTGTGCGTACTGTATAGACAGATGGACAAGGGTAAAACTTCATGCCCCCTCCGCTACGACAGGGGCATAAAATCAAAGTGCTGGATAGCACCTCTGGGAAGTTTGCCACTGTAGATGTGTATTATTTCAAACAGGTTATAGATGTGTATTATTTCAAATATGTATTTAATCACAGCTTTGATGTTTTTAACTAAACCATTTTCTTTTCAGCAATTATCAAAAATTATTTTTTTTCATTGTTTGTCATTTAAATTTTGATATTTTCTATTGAAACCTTAAACTGTTGTTCTAAAATAATCAAATATACAATAAGCTCTGTTAAATTTCTTTATGTGCCCATGCCATATCTAGGGCCTGTGATTTTATAGTATTTTTTTCCATTTGTAACTGGTGCATAACCCTAACAATAGCAGTAAAATGACGGCACAAAATTCAAACTTGATCTTGGTTTTGTGGTTAAAAGTATTGTGTATAAGTTTCGTAACATTTGGTTGAGACACACTAAAGTTAGAGCACGGAATTGAAATATATTTGTAAGTGTTCCGCGGAACCTGGTGTCTCGCCTACTTTTGCTGTTAATCGCAGGCTCAACAAAAATAAGGAAAAAAGTTAATAAAAATATTCCTCTCTATACTATCTTTTATTGTTAGAAGCTTCTGTCCAAGTTTGGTAAAATCCAGGATAGTTTATGAATCTAATAAATGTTTTAAAAAATTTAACTGCAGACTGTATGTAATGTTAACTGGAAGAAAAGCTAAGTCCATTAATAAGTAAAATACGGAAAAACAAGAACAACATTTTAACTAAATTTCCTTCTAGATACTAGCTTTTGATCATAAACAAGCTTCTGTCCAAGTTTGGTACAAATCTGGGATAGTTTAAGAAAGTTATTAAATTTTAAAAACTTTAGCCACAGAGTGAATGTAATGTTTCCTGGCAGAAAAATTAAGTCCATTTATAAGTAAAATACTGAAAAAATGGATTTTTTTTTCACAAAATTTACTTCTGGATACTATTGTATTATCATTAACAAGCTTCTGTCCAAGTTTGGTAGAAATCCAGGATAGTTTAAGAAAGTTATTAAAATTTCAAAAAATTTAACCACAGAGTGAATATTTGTGGACGCCGCTGACAATATGTAGGATCGCTATGTCTCGCTTTTTCGACAAAAGTCGAAGGCTTGACAACAATCACAATTTTTAAATTTGTAAAGGGGCATAACTCTAGAACAGTAAAACTGACGCCACCAAAACTCAAATCTAAGCAGTGTTTTGTGATAATGAGCTTTGTGTATAAGTTTCATAACATTTGGTTGAGACAAACTAAAGTTAGAGATCGTAAACAAAAAATTCAAGCAACTTTTCCATTTGTTAAGGAGTATAACTCTAGAATTGTAAAATCGACGCCACCAAAATTCAACTTGACCTGTGTTTTGTGGAAATAAGTATTGCGTATAATTTTCATACAATTTGGTTTAGGAAAACTAAAGTTAGAGAACAGAAACTAATTTTTGGATGTACGGACGTATGTACAAGTAAGGGACGTACATACTAACAGAAGAAAAAGGGTAAAACTTAATACGGTGGGGACATAACAATATAGCAGTATGACGAAAGGAATAAAAAGTTAATAAACACTAGATCCATAGAGGTGCTTATAACCCTGTAACACATTTTAAAGTTGATGCTGTGAAATTTAGCATTGAGGCAATAACATTTGAGATTTTTGGTTCGTCATAATTATTTGGACTAGCACTAAGAGTAACAAAGTCATTTTGCTATTACATAGACAGATTTTATTTAATCATGTTGCTACAGCACTTGTCTTGATACACTGAGTTATTCTAAGTAGAAGCTGACTTGTCTGCCTTATCCTTGTAACGATTTGTGTACAAATGTTATTGTTAATCGTAACATTGAGGACATGGGCTGTGATATGTACGAACTGTCGTTGAGTCAATGTTTTTCAGCTGTCAGTTTGATCCACGTGACTGAGCATGCTGGACGAGTGAAGGTCCTTAAATTCACATTGGAATGTGAAATAGCTTGTATTTAAATAGCGGAATTCAAAAGTTTTCAAATGTTTTTGGCATCAAAACCTTCCGATCGATGTTTTGACAAAAACATGCACCTTTCTATCATAGCCAGTATTTACCTTTACACATCCTTGGCGTGTGACATAAGCCATATGATTATCGAGTATTTCTGTCACCTGTGTATAATTATCACTTGTCAATTATCCGACGGCTTGGTCAAAATATAAACATGTTAAAAAGTGAAGGTCCTTAAATTCACATTGGAATGTGAAATAGCTTGTATTTAAATAGCGGGCTTTTACTTTAATTTAATACTAAACATTTGTAAATATCGTACACAGTAAATATTGCGCGGGAAAATGTTCATTCATGAAATATTCATGAATGAAACGATGTCTCGCGTAGATTTCTTTTGATTTTCTCTTCAGCGCATGAAAAATCCGCGAAGTAGTGTTTGTAATAATCATTTTCAAAATGAAGTTAAATTCACCTGAATTGTCGGTGAACATTCATTCCTTTGTTATTCAAGCTGTAATCTTTTCAAAAGGACTCAAAATTTCAAAAGCATCTTCTTAGAATCAATATTCAAACACTAGTACTACATTATCTTGGAGCAGAACATTTGCGATAGTCTGTCACCGGAAGTTAGAGGCCGACGCCTTAGGAAAGTATTGCTATAGCAAACTTCCCAAAAACTTTATTACACAAATCATTTTGGTGAATTAAATTCTTATAATTGATAATCAGCACTTCTGTCATTAGAGAAATGTTATTAAGAACCTTTAGAACAAACATTATTTCTAGTTTATCTTGACGATCACAAAGACACTTGATGATCTTTAATAGTGCAGTGATACAGGCGGTCCCCTCTATCCAGTAAATGACGTCATAAAGGCGCGTAAATTTTCCAGCAAACATAATGTTAACTCTAAAGAGGTCTATCTATATATAAGGAAAGGGTTCCTCACCTACAATTGCAGCTGTCAGTGTTAATGTGTTATGGTGACTGCCAAAAAATAAGTCAATTTGTTAGTGAATTTACAAATGACTATTTAAAACAGTGGACATGACTAAGTATTCATAAAACTAAAAAGCAAGACATTTTGGCTTCATATGGAGCGTTTTAGATTCATAATTATAAAAAGGACAGGTTTGGGGCATCAACATCTCGTTTCTGAGTGTTACAAACATAATACTCCTTACTTTGGACCACAACATATGCATTTTAAAAATACATGTAGTTTATATAGTATACATACTGTCATACATGTACATTTGCTGTTTTGCCAGACAAGCTGGGGCCGTGGCCTGGGAAGTAAGAGTAATCTCGCACTAGTAAATTTTGTAAAACTAATATGAAGGGAAAGAGCATTACAAAAATTATATGCAACCATATATACATGTATGTATTTTAACCCAAAAATGTCACTGCATGTATTTTTTTTTTTCAAGTATTGAACATGTTTGTTGAAATTATGTTTTCAATGTGTTGCTTCGTGCAGACTATAGTATAGTTAATTTACATACATGTATATATATGGATGATGATAATGTATTGTCTATTGAATAAGTTTCATGGGCATATTAGTTCAAAACAAAAATTTGGTTAGACAAATAGGTGGCATGTAGTATATTTTGCGAAATCTGCAAAAGTAATCCAAAATTTAGAATGATATCGAAATTTCCGACACGTGTTTGTTTCGACATTTGTTTACAAATAATAATGTCTCGTGATAGATTATTCCATGATGTCAAGATTCATCAATTGAATTTCTGAAAACAAAAAGATTATATTCTCTGTTTTCAAAGGCAAAGAAGTTTCATATAAAAAAAAATCACAACTACGTGTACATGTATTTAACTACTGAACAGGGTTGCGTTCAATATAGTAGCAGCTACTACATAGATTTTTTACTACTAAACATGTAGCTAGCCTATAAGCTGTTATCTTGACTATCTATTTAGCAGCTAGGCTAGCTGCATGTTCAGTAGTCAAAAATCTACGTAGCCCTATGAAGCTGCTAAGCTGCTAAGATATCAGTGGCGGATCCAGAAATTTTCATAAGTGGGGGCCTGCTCCAGTCATGCTTCAGTGATTCCCTATATAATCAACCCCGGACCCCCTTTAAATCCGCCTCTGGATATAGAACGCAACCCTGAAACACTAACACTAGTATGGTACTATGAATCTATGACTTCTGATCTGAAACACCTACTAACACACACAGAAATATCATCAAATAGTGAAATTATATAAGATTGATTGCACCTTGTAAGTTGTATGGATAATTCCGACACGTGTTACATCGGAAGCCTATGAATCTATGACTTCTGATCTGAAACACCTACTAACACACACAGAAATATCATCAAATAGTGAAATTATACAAGATTGATTGCACCTTGTAAGTTGTATGGATAATTCCGACACGTGTTACATCGGAAGCCTATGAATCTATGACTTCTGATCTAAAACACCTACTAAAACTCACAGAAATATCATCAAATAGTGAAATATAAGATTTTTTGCACCTTGAATGGATAATTCCGACACGTGTTACTTCAGGAACCCGTTTGTTTACAAATAATAATATCACGTGATCACGCAATGCACTGACGACAAAATCTACACAATTACTGTAATTACACAATTATCACATACATAACCCATTTACCTTGCAGACATGTAAAGGGTTTGTATACGGTTAACAAAAATATTGTATGTACAGTTAATGAAGAAATTATTTCATCAAATAGATCAGATTTCCACCCATTACACAAATCGACTGGGTTGACATTTCTGTCAAAAAAAGTGTCATCGACATCGGGGATAATTGATAAATGGGATTAAGAAGATCAAGAGAACCAGATCTGGAGAACCTTAACAATAATAAGTATTGCTTACCACAATTGCTGATACCAAAGGCTACTTTCTATTGGAAATGTCAAAAACATGATGATAAAATAGTTTTATGTTGCAGGTTATTTTCTTTTTTCGGCGCGAAATATTCTTACTCCTATTGCTTGACGTAACAGAATTTGTATAGAATACAATTTAGATATAGCTCAGCGGAAATAAAAGTTAATATGCAGAAGCATGACAATATATTAATGATAAAATGTGTATATATTACTGTAAAAGATTAGAATTTGACTTTTCCCGTATACTTCACTCAGAATTACATTTGAGCGCTAGAACATCTCTGTTTGTAAATCGGTTGAATCCAGGGGTCGAAGTTCAACATATTAACGGAAATTTTTGTGTATCAACGGAAAATTTAGTTTGTGCTTTGCATCGAGGTTTGCGTTGCCACAGCAGTTCAACCAATCGGGGAATGTTAAGTTGGGACATACCTCTATTTTTACTGCAGGTTTTGGCAAAATTAAAACGGAATTATAGAAAAATGAAATGTTGTTAGTAGATACAAAACAGAAAATGATAAACACTTTTAGCAAAAGATGAATTGGATCGGGGTTCTGTGTATTTATATTATTTGTACAACCTCCTTTACTCTTGGGAAGCGTGTTCTTTACATCGAGGCTTGCGTTGCTTTACATCGAGGCCACAGTAGTTCAACCAATCGGGGAATGTTTATTTGGGGTATGTGACCTATTTTAACTGCAGGTTTTAGAATATTTTAATCGAAATTATAGAAAAATGGAATGTTGTTAGTACATATAAAACAGAAAATGATGAATACTTTTAGCAAAAGATAAATTGGATTGGGGTTCTGTGTAATGACATTATTTGTACAACTCTCCTTACTGATGCCATATTTTGGAATTTATGTGACCTAAATGGTTCGCGAAAATTATATTTTTATATATAGTATAGTAACAATAAAACATGCTGGCCTTGCAATGTTTTTTCTCGATCATACCTGATCAACAGACTTGAGCTGACCCATCAACAGACCACCGCCCAATTAACATCATATACAGGTTGATCAATCGACCAATCTCTCGGTTAGCCGAGTGACATACAGTTATAAAGTGTGCATACATTTGTCTCATCAGCTACAATAAGTTCAGCTATTATTGTATTATTATAGATCAGGTACATTTTCGTCATAATTTGAATACTGATGTGATCCATTGTTACACAAATGAGATACAAATATTTTCTCAAACATGTACTAACCGTATGTTAATACCAAAGAAATTATCCTATATCTTGTTACGAATTTACAGTTTAAGAATGTTATTATATTTCTAGTTATGTATTTTACGATTTCTCTATGAATTTTCCTGTTTGATCTTTTTATCGTTGAAAACAGTATCGAAATCATCCCTTTATCCTTGGTTGCTAAAAGACCTGTACAGTTTTTGCTAGGGTACTCTCTTCGAGGTCCGCGTTCGAAGTATAAGAATAAGAATAAGAATATTTTATTTTCAATTAAAGGGACCTATAAAGAGCTTTCATGACATTACATACAAGTACATAAGATTAGACATAAATTATAGACACATAAGAAAACAACAAATTTTAATACTATTTAAAATGCTATAAAAGGCCAGGATATAACTAGATAATACAATTTACATCTTTAAAATATACCATTTAAAATCATATACCACTCAAAATATGTATATTTGTGGCTATTTTGCATTTATTATATTTGAACTTCTCCTTATCTCTAGATTTTAGATAAATACTTTCCTAAACATTTATACACATTTAAATTTTCTTGTGTAAATAGCCATGAAAACTTTGAAAAATTGTCTAATTAAAAGATTAAAATTATTACAAGTTAGAGAAATTTCAGTAAAAAACTCATTTCTGTTATCAATATATAGTGGACATTCAGTCACAAAGTGTATCTCATCTTCAACTTTATTTAATGTACAGTATAAAAATTTTCTCAGTGTTCTATTCACATAAATATTGGCATATCTGTCAGTCTCAATCCTTAATGGATGAGCGCTTATTCTAATTTTACAGATTGATTGCCTTAACCTGAAATCTTTTAAATTCAAATATTTTTCAAAACAAAATAGAGTTTTAAAGGAAAAATAGGTATTACGTTTACCTTGATCTGATTGTAAAACTTTATTTCTATTTTCCTTCCAGAAATGGAGATAGTTTTTATATAGCATATCTTTGATAAATTTTGTGAAAGAGTAGATACTGGTTTTTAAATTACATGTTTGTATGCCCAGCTTTCTTAAAATACAGTCTATACTTGAGAACCATGTATTCACTTTATTACTGTGAAGTTCTTTACTATTTAAATATGCATCATATAATAACATGTTCTTAGAATTATCGAGTCGATGATAATATTTTAACATTGCTAATATAATATAAAATACATTGGGTATCTCCCTAGTTCAGAAGTCACAGCAAGATTACTGGATTTCTTATTTACACCTAGAACATATTTCATAAATTTGATATGTGATTTTTCGGATGTATCATTTGAAAACACCTTTTCTAAGGGACTTATCATTTTTTACCTGGGAGCGGGGGCTGGTCATTTGGAAATTAAACATCTAATTTTTCTTGATCCCCCCTAATATTTCACTTTTTTATTTGATACCCTCTTAAAACATTTGAAAAAAATGTGACCCCCCTCAATTAAACCAGGAACATATATATTAGATATACTGTTCCCAGATTAAACATTTTAAAATGGAAAACACTTGTCATGTTATTTCACTGAAATATTGCAAACATGAAATATTCTCAGTGGAATGAGTCCCAAAAATATATTTGAGGGAAAATTGCCTTGATATAGGGCTCTTCCAAGAAATATGTGTAGGTAGAGTCAGTCATAATCAGTACTTTGGGATGCTTTTTCTTACTCTTTTTTTTTAATTGGACCCAAAAGGATCTTGTAATGAAAACAAAAAGGTACATTAGTGGTGTTTATCAACGTAGAATCATCTTTTGTATCAAATTCAACTGTTTGTAGCAGGTTAGATGAATATTTGATCATTCATTGGTGAATTTATTAGTCATTACTATATTCTTTCATGATGCAGTGTGATTTGGATTTTTTTTTTTTAGAAATTATACACAAATCGTTGTAGATTTTGTTTTAATTCATACTTAATTTCTCTTAAACAATTAAGCTGAGTATAACACAACATGGAGTAATACTTGAAATAACCAGTCAAATATAGAATGAAGGTGGAAGAATTGGTATCAAATGGGCTTGAATCAATTTGACCAAGAAAAGAAATGGCAACTATAAAAAAAAAACTCGCTACTTTAGATTTTCTTTCAAATGGGAAGCATTTTAGGTGGGGAAGAATGTTTACAATAAAAAATGCAAGTCTACCATGCCAAAATCTTATTCGCTTGAAAAGTCAGATGAAAATCAAAATCAAACAGAATCAGACTCTTATGAAGCTCTTGAAATGCAAGGTACAGGAGATGAGTCTGACGTGTTTGACTTTATTACTGTTAAGCTTTAAGGTCCTGAGGGTTATGTTGATGTGTGATCAGTGAACTAGATTTTATCAGTACACAAATTATTATATATATATGGTAATGAAATAAATTTGATCAATGATGATTATTTGACTGTTGTAATGTTCTAAATATTTTGTCCCTTGAAGCATGCAAACTACTTACTTCCATGTGCAAAAAAAATGATCCCCCTCTTTGAATTTATAAAAAAAATTGAACCCCCCTTTTCCACTTACAGAAAAAAACTTTATCCCCCCTGCATTTTGACCAGCCCCCTCCCTCCCAGGTAAAAAATGATAGTCCCTAAAATATATTGATCATTTTTCTTACATGCAGCTGAGTTTACAGAAAACATACCCCAGACTTCACATCCATAGGTTAAAATTGGTTTTACAGTATGGTCATATAAATGAAGTAAAGTTGAAACACTAGGGTTTGACGATACATTGTTGTAATTTAAAACATGCTCTCATAGACTTTTTGTACAGTTCATCTTTACATTGAAAACATTTTCCACTGGGTATAAAAGTGATGCCCAAAAATTTATAATTATATATACAACCAATAGCTTTTTTACCTAGGTAAAAAGGGAGATTAAAATGTCTCCCTGTTTTATTAAAAATCATAACTTTTGTCTTGTTCTCATTTACATTTAAACACCATTTAGAACAGTAATTGTTAAGCATCGTTAACCTCTCTTGCAATCCTTCTGATGAATCTGAGAGAATAACAATGTCATTAGCATACATTAAACAATCAACCCTTTGGTTATTAACATTGACATGGTTACCACAAGAAGAGAAGACATCAGGGAGATCATTAATAAAAAATTTGAATAAATTGGGGCTTAAAACATCCCCTTGTCTCACTCCAATAAATGATCTAAATAATGGAGTTGATTGGTTGTCAATTTTGACACATAGCTTACTTTTATTATACATATCTTTAACTATAGCATAAAACTGTCCTGCTATGTTGTGTTGAAGTAGTTTAAATTGTATACCTGTATGAATAACAGAGTCGAATGCTTTTCTGAGATCTACAAAGCATGCAAAAAGTTTACCATTTTTGCTATTAATACACTTGTCAATTAAAGTTTTAAGAACAAAAATATGATCGGATGTTCTTGATTTTTTTGTAAATCCAATTTGACATTTACTTATGATATCATGTTCTTCAAGAAAGTGGTCTAGTCTATTATTTAAAACACAATTAAATAATTTACCTATGCAGGTGTTAATAGCAATACCTCTATAATTTTCTGGTTTGCATGGATCACCAGACTTAAAAACCAGGGCTATATATGTTGATGACCATTGTAAAGGATAACATCCTGTTGAAAATACAATATTATATAGTTTTTGTAACAATGGATCTAAAACTGATGAACCTGCCTTTAACATTTCTGCAGGAATACCATCTAAACCTGATGCTTTTCCATTTTTAAGTTTTCTCAGAGAGTTTGCAATTTCTGTATTTGAGATTCTAAAATCTAATTCCCAAATTGTTTTACTTTCTCCATTTTTTTCTACCTCGGACCTTATTTCATGTATTCTATCACTATGTAAATCTGATGTTCAGTAGTTGTCGTTTGTTGATGTGGTTCATAAGTGTTTCTCGTTTCTCGTTTTTATATAGATTAGACCGTTGGTTTTCCCGTTTGAATGGTTTTACACTAGTAATTTTTAAGTAAAGTAAAGTGCTTAGAACCTGCGGACAGAATATAGAAAGGCCGAGACTGTTGGTTCGGTACAGCTTGCCCAAACAGAGCTGGTGCTAAGGTTTTGCGTCTCAAATCTCTCACTATTGCAGTGAGTGTTTGCTGACAAACCATACCTTAGTGCTACCCTGTTATTCCAACAGTTTTATACATATATTTAAATAAAGTTTCATACGCCGAAAGTTTACACCAGTTAAAATAGTTTCCATACATGCGTTTTAATAGGTTTCAGTCCGGTTCCATATACATTTACGTTCAGCCCAGTTTCATACATTTAGGTTTCAGCCCAGTTTCATACATTTAGGTTTCAGCCAGTTACATACATTTAGGTTTCAGCCCAGTTTCATACATTTAGGTTTCAGCCAGTTTCATACATTTAGGTTCAGCCCAGTTTCATGCATTTAGGTTTCAGCCAGTTTCATACATTTAGGTTTCAGCCAGTTTCATACATTTAGGTTTCAGCCCAGTTTCATACATTTAGGTTTCAGCTCAGTTTCATACATTTAGGTTTCAGCCAGTTTCATACATTTAGGTTTCAGCTCAGTTTCATACATTTAGGTTTCAGCCAGTTTCATACATTTAGGTTTCATAGATATAGGAAGATGTGGTGTGAGTGCCAATGAGACAACTCTCCATCCAAATAACAATTTATAAAAGTAAACCATTATGGGTCAATGTACGGCCTTCAACACGGAGCCTTGGCTCACACCGAACAACAAGCTATAAAGGGCCCCAAAAGTACTAGTGTAAAACCATTCAAACGGTAAAACCAACGGTCTAGTCTATATAAAAAAATAAAAAAAAAGCCTAGTTCCGAACATTTGGTTTAAAACTAATAATACACTGAAAGGGTTTTGTTAAACTGTTTCAATTTACCAGGTTCGAGTTAAGTTAATAGTTGCTGAAATTCGTTTTATGTAGTATTTGTTTTATATTTGGTAGTGATAGCGTAAACATTTTATTGACTTTAGAATTTTTGAATTGCTCTTCAAATCCCAGGAAACTGGTACGAACCCGAGGATAAACATAATAAAACGTCCCCGCCCGGTTACACGTTACAATCTGTTATTTTAAATTTTCATATAAGCAATTGAAAAAGGTTTTTTAAGTTACAAAACAAACAATATAAATCCTTTGAACTGTGTCTCTTAATAATAGACATTTTTAATATATGTTTAAAGTTGGAATTAGTTAGCGAGAGTGGAGATCTCGGACATTTAAATTAGATCATATCAAACATGTATTGAAAAAACCGTGACGACAGTACAAACAATACGCTTATTTTTTGTACTATATGTGCTTTTGTCTGATCACAGCGAAATGATTTCTTCTTTTTGACTTCTGGATCATACCTAACCATGCGTCGACATGTGAAATGTTAAGTTACGATACACTGTAAAGAAGTTATCTGGATCATACCTTACCATACGTCGACATGTGAAATGTTAAGTTACAATACACTGTAAAGAAGTTATCTCATTGAAATGGGCTGTGCTGCTTCCACAAACACTTCATCAAATGAAGAGACAGCTAGCAATAAAAGAGAAAGGTAAATATGTGCTGCAACATCTTTATGATTTATTTTGAATACATGCATGTATGTATATTCATAAACAAAAGGAACATAGAATAGAAAAAAATATTACGGATTACAAATGTGTCGAGTTTTGTGATTGGATAACAACACAGAGATGTCAGTATTTATTCAGGAAACTGCCGGGGTATATAATAAGAAAAAGAATAAGAATATTTATTATTCCAATCAAGGGCCCTTGATGGGCAGCATGACACGTACACATAAAACAATACATCATGATTTGTAACAGAAATACATTTTTTTTTTTATTTATTTATTGAAATGAAACATTAAAAAGTTCAGACAGATGTTATTATCTCCATTCTATAAAAATCACATACATTTAATTCTAATGCTATTTTATGTAACAATTTTTTCATTGGTTAAAGTTGCCGTCAAATCCACAGTTGACCAGGCGTAACTAAGGAGGATCCGCCATTTTGAATTGAAAGGATCAACAAATATTCGATTACTACAATATTATCGAAAATAAAACAACACCTACCTCGAATTCCCCGTTTTAATGTGATTTTATCCGAATTTGAATCGTAGAGGTAACGTAAAAACCTCCAGTTTGTAAGTTTTCATTTGTATGACGTCACGTTTAGCTACAACGTCTTTGCGCCAAAATCATTCATGAAGATTCGCGGATTTTTTTTGTATGTCAAATTTGTACATTTTTTCAAGCTCTAACGTATTATTTCTTTTTGTACTGCATTAGAATCGGAATAACAGTACTGTAGTTGAAGAGTTGCCACCGTCAATTTTGATTTGACGGTCGCAAATGTCCGTTTTACTGTCTCGCTACGCGTCGCCAGTAAAACTGATTTGCGACCGTCAAATCTACAATTGACGGTGGCAACTCTTCAACTACAGTACTGTTATTCCTAATTCAGGCAGGACCAGAAACATAAAATCATTACGATTATCATTGTTATTACATACATTAATATACATTGCGTCTAACATCTAGACATGCAATACATGTAATATAGTTCCTAAATATTTAAGTACAGACAAATTTTCATTAGTAAATGACCAAACAAATTTTGCCTCATTTGAGAGATATGAAAAATTAGGACAAATACTGTTTATCTCCTTGAAAAATATTTCCCTATCATCTTTGTATGCTGGACAACTAGTAATAAAATGTTGTTCATCTTCAACCAGATTTAGAGTACATTTCTTACAAAGCATCTGGTCTCCTTCTATATATAAAATTTTATACCTGTCTCTTTCTATTTTGAGATCATGGGCACTGATTCTGATTTTACATATGGCACTTCTCAATTGAAAATTGTTTAAAAATAGATACATTTCTTTAGAAAACAAGTTTTAGTTTGAAATAAGTATCTAATTTACTACTCTTTGTATCTGTTCTTTTGTGTTCCAAGATTTTACAAAACTATTACAAAGTTTTTGCTTAACTGACTTGATAAAAAGTTAAGCTTTACCTCCAAATAATGAATATTCAGCATTTTAAAAATGTAATGTATGGATGAATACCAGCATTCAATATTATTAGTAAACATGTTTTTTACCCTTCGTTACGTCTTACGACGGATTACAAATGTGTCGAGTTTTATATAACCCCAATTGGAACCCCAAATAACGTCCTTTGTGACGTAGTCTAAACCTATACAGAACACTACAGAATGTCAGAGGCTCACAGAAGGAAAATAATGACGAGCATAGACGTCATGGCTAAACGTGACGTCATACAAATGAAAACTTACCAACTGGAGGTTATTACGTTACCTCTACGATTCATATTCGGATAAAATTACATTAAAACGGCGAATTCGAGGTAGGTGTTGTTTTATTTCCGATAATATTGTAGTAATCGAACATTTGTTGATCCAATCAATTCAAAATGCTCTCATAGACTTTTGTACAGTTCATCTTTACATTGAAAACATTTTCCACTGAGTATAAAAGTGATGCCCAAATATTTATAATTATATGTACAACCAATAGCTTTTTACCTAGGTAAAAGGAGATTAAAATGTCTCCCTGTTTTATTAAAAATCATAACTTTTGTCTTGTTCTCATTTACATTTAAACACCATTTAGAACAGTAATTGTTAAGCATCGTTAACCTCTCTTGCAATCCCTCTGATGAATCTGAGAGAATAACAATGTCATCAGCATACATTAAACAATCAACCCTTTGGTTATTAACATTGACATGGTTAGCACAAGAAGAGAAGACATCAGGAGATCATTAATAAAAGTTTGAATAAATTGGGCTTAAAACATCCCTTGTCTCACTCCAATAAATGATCTAAATAATGGAGTTGATTGGTTGTCAATTTTGACACATAGCTTACTTTTATTATACATAGTATCTTTAACTATAGCATAAAACTGTCCTGCTATGTTGTGTTAAAGTAGTTTAAATTGTATACCTGTATGAATAACAGAGTCGAATGCTTTTCTGAGATCTACAAAGCATGCAAAAGTTTACCATTTTGCTATTAATACACTTGTCAATTAAAGTTTTAAGAACAAAAATATGATCGGATGTTCTTGATTTTTTGTAAATCCAATTTGACATTTACTTATGATATCATGTTCTTCAAGAAAGTGGTCTAGTCTTTTATTTAAAACACAATTAAATAATTTACCTATGCAGGTGTTAATAGCAATACCTCTGTAATTTTCTATTTGCATGGATCACCAGACTTAAAAACCAGGGCTATATATGCTGATGACCATTGTAAAGGATAACATCCTGTTGAAAATACAATATTATATAGTTTTTGTAACAATGGAACTAAAACTGATGAACCTGCCTTTAACATTTCTGTAGGAATACCATCTAAACCTGATGCTTTTCCATTTTAAGTTTTCTCACAGAGTTTGCAATTTCTGTATTTGAGATTCTAAAATCTAATTCACAAATTGTTTTACTTTCTCCATTTTTTCTACCTCGGACCTTATTTCATGTATTCTATCACTATGTAAATTTGATGGCTTATTGAGCTCTGGCTTGGCTGAATCTAGAGTGTGATCATTTTACGTTCTTTAAGTGAATTTATGAGTTTCAAATATTTCTTGGGATCATGATCCTTAACTGATCAAGCTGATCTAAAACTTGTTGTTAAAATGTCTTTTTATACCTATATTTATATAAATAGTGGGTAGCTATTCAGTTCAAGTTGTTATTTGTACCGAAGACAGCAGACAGTGAACATCAGAAAGGTTGGAAAGCAAGTTTTACAGCAGGCAGAAGGTTTAGTTTAAGTGAAGTGAAGTGCTTAGAACCTGCGGACAGAATATAGAAAGGCTGAGACTGTTGGTTCGGTACAGATTGCCCAAACAGAGCTGGTGCTAAGGTTTTGCGTCTCAAATCTCTCACTATTGCAGTTAGTGTTTGCTGACAAACCATACCTTAGTGCTACCCTGTTATTCCAACAGTTTTATACATATATTTAAATAAAGTTTCATACGCCGAAAGTTTACACCAGTTAAAATAGTTTCCATACATGCGTTTTAATAGGTTTCAGTCCGGTTCCATATACATTTATGTTCAGCCCAGTTTCAGACATTTAGGTTTCAGCCCAGTTTCATACATTTAGGTTTCAGCCAGTTACATACATTTAGGTTTCAGCCCAGTTTCATACATTTAGGTTTCAGCCAGTTACATACATTTAGGTTTCAGCCCAGTTTCATACATTTAGGTTTCAGCCCAGTTTCATACATTTAGGTTCAGCCCAGTTTCATACATTTAGGTTTCAGCCAGTTTCATACATTTAGGTTTCAGCCCAGTTTCATACATTTAGGTTTCAGCCCAGTTTCATACATTTAGGTTTCAGCCAGTTTCATACATTTAGGTTTCAGCCCAGTTTCATACATTTAGGTTTCAGCCAGTTTCATACATTTAGGTTTCATAGATATAGGAAGATGTGGTGTGAGTGCCAATGAGACAACTCTCCATCCAAATAACAATTTATAAAAGTAAACCATTATGGGTCAATGTACGGCCTTCAACACGGAGCCTTGGCTCACACCGAACAACAAGCTATAAAGGGCCCCAAAAGTACTAGTGTAAAACCATTCAAACGGTAAAACCAACGGTCTAGTCTATATAAAAAAATAAAAAAAAAGCCTAGTTCCGAACATTTGGTTTAAAACTAATAATACACTGAAAGGGTTTTGTTAAACTGTTTCAATTTACCAGGTTCGAGTTAAGTTAATAGTTGCTGAAATTCGTTTTATGTAGTATTTGTTTTATATTTGGTAGTGATAGCGTAAACATTTTATTGACTTTAGAATTTTGAATTGCTCTTCAAATCCCAGGAAACTGGTACGAACCCGAGGATAAACATAATAAAACGTCCCCGCCCGGTTACACGTTACAATCTGTTATTTTAAATTTTCATATAAGCAATTGAAAAAGGTTTTTTAAGTTACAAAACAAACAATATAAATCCTTTGAACTGTGTCTCTTAATAATAGACATTTTTAATATATGTTTAAAGTTGGAATTAGTTAGCGAGAGTGGAGATCTCGGACATTTAAATTAGATCATATCAAACATGTATTGAAAAAACCGTGACGACAGTACAAACAATACGCTTATTTTTTGTACTATATGTGCTTTTGTCTGATCACAGCGAAATGATTTCTTCTTTTTGACTTCTGGATCATACCTAACCATGCGTCGACATGTGAAATGTTAAGTTACGATACACTGTAAAGTCATACCTTACCATGCGTCGACATGTGAAATGTTAAGTTACAATACACTGTAAAGAAGTTATCTCATTGAAATGGGCTGTGCTGCTTCCACAAACACTTCATCAAATGAAGAGACAGCTAGCAATAAAAGAGAAAGGTAAATATGTGCTGCAACATCTTTATGATTTATTTTGAATACATGCATGTATGTATATTCATAAACAAAAGGAACATAGAATAGAAAAAAATATTACGGATTACAAATGTGTCGAGTTTTGTGATTGGATAACAACACAGAGATGTCAGTATTTATTCAGGAAACTGCCGGGGTATATAATAAGAAAAAGAATAAGAATATTTATTATTCCAATCAAGGGCCCTTGATGGACAGCATGACATATACACATAAACAATACATTGTGATTTGTAACAGAAATACATTTTTTTTTTTATTTATTTATTGAAATGAAACATTAAAAAGTTCAGACAGATGTTATTATCTCCATTCTATAAAAATCACATACATTTAATTCCAGGCAGGACCAGAAACATAAAATCATTACGATTATCATTGTTATTACATACATTAATATACATTGCGTCTAACATCTAGACATGCAATACATGTAATATAGTTCCCTAAATATTTAAGTACAGACAAATTTTCATTAGTAAATGACCAAACAAATTTTGCCTCATTTGAGAGATATGAAAAATTAGGACAAATACTGTTTATCTCCTTGAAAAATATTTCCCTATCATCTTTGTATGCTGGACAACTAGTAATAAAATGTTGTTCATCTTCAACCAGATTTAGAGTACATTTCTTACAAAGCATCTGGTCTCTTTCTATATATAAAATTTTATACCTGTCTCTTTCTATTTTGAGATCATGGGCACTGATTCTGATTTTACATATGGCACTTCTCAATTGAAAATTGTTTAAAAATAGATACATTTCTTTAGAAAAACAAGTTTTTAGTTTGAAATAAGTATCTAATTTACTACTCTTTGTATCTGTTCTTTTTGTGTTCCAAGATTTTACAAAACTATTACAAAGTTTTTGCTTAACTGACTTGATAAAAAAGTTAAGCTTTACCTCCAAATAATGAATATTCAGCATTTTAAAAATGTAATGTATGGATGAATACCAGCATTCAATATTATTAGTAAACATGTTTTTGTTACACGACGTTTTTAACCCCAATTGGAACCCCAAAACCGTCCTTTGTGACGTAGTCTAAACCTATACAGAACACTACAGAATGTCAGAGGCTCACAGAGGGAAAATAATGACGAGCATCCGTCAATAATACATTTTTAATACAAATTCACGCAATTTACACTTCACATACTTAAATTTAATGTTTTAAAGTGTTATTACAAATTATTGCATACACGATAAAATTATTTTCACAGCAAATTACAAAATCCTTGATGTATGCGGAACATATCAGGTTGGGTTTTTAAAAAAATTATTGAAAACATTTTCTTAACGGAAAAAAAATTATCAAGGTAAGAAAGGCGCATTTAAATGGATACTCAAAATATTAAGAAAGACTAAACATGTAACGAATATATATGCTGCATTGTGAATGTTAAACAAATACGTGGCACTGGGAAAAACCCATTAAAACAGGCGTAATCCGTAATATATATGTAATTCAGGTCTCAGACAGGTTATATACTGTGACATTCCCGGCTAAGGGCTTATATCCCCTTCGCCTTCGGCTCAGGGGATATAAACTCTAAGCTGGGAATGTCACATTATATACCATGTCTGAGACCTGAATAACATATAGTGTCTGTGTGCATAATTTGTTTTTTAATTGAAAAATATAAACTTTACTATTTAGTTCATAACTCAAGACTATTACTTCAATGTGGATGAAAAGGTTTATCCATGCAACACATTTCCCGTGATTCCGTGCTTAAGGCTTGTTTTTCACCATGTTTTACAAAATTTTGAAAGCTTGAACTTGATCATGTCAAAACCAAAAATGAGGATTTGTCTTTTCAAAAAAGATAGGGCGTTCAATTGTACAAATTTCCTCTTTTCAGCGTACAGGGTGCCTCCGTTATTTAGGTATTTGTTATAAGAGTTGTCCCCTATTAAATCAGGTAACTCAATTTAGCTATAATGCCTAACAAGATTTTGTGAGGTAGACGATATTGACCTTAAAACGATCGTATTGAATTTTGATGTCCAAAAATAAGCAGGTCGGACATATTTTGACTTTAAATACTGACTACTTTAGTTTTGAATTAATTGTAGTTATAACATTCTTATGGGACTGAAAAATTATTATATTTGTTAAGTTAAACAATAATTTTACCTGGCGTAGCCGTGCGTAAAATGTATTTCGTCATATTTCCCTTCGAAAAATGACTTGTTTAATGGAATAAAACGTCTTATTTGTAAACTTTTTCTTTTTTCTCCGCAATAAGCTATTAAAAATAATATATTACGGATTACAAATGTGTCGAGTTTTGTGATTGGATAACAACACAGAGATGTCAGTATATATTCAGGAAACTGCCGGGGTATATACGACGTTTTTACCCCAATTGGAACCTCAACAACGTCATCATAACACCTGTTACTATGTAACGTAGTCTAAAGCTATATAGAACACTTAAATAATGTCATATTAGGCTCACAGAAGGAATATAATGACGTGCATTTAAGGAATAACAGTACTGTAGTTGAAGAGTTGCCACCGTCAATTGTCGATTTGAAAGTCGCAAATGCAGTTTTACTGGCGACACGTAGCGGAGACAGTAAAACGGAAATTTGCGACCGTCAAATCAAAATTGACGGTGGCAACTCTTCAACTACAGTACTGTTATTCCGATTCTAATGCATTACAAAAAGAAATAATACGTTAATGTATGAAAAAGGTATAAATTTGACATACAAGAAAAATCCGCGAAACTTCATAAATGATTTTAGCGCAAAGACGTCATGGCTTAACGTGACGTCATACAAATGAAAACTTACCAACTGGAGGTTATTACGTTACCTCTACGATTCATATTCGGATAAAATTACATTAAAACGGCGAATTCGAGGTAGGTGTTGTTTTATTTCCGATAATATTGTAGTAATCGAACATTTGTTGATCCAATCAATTCAAAATGGCGGGTCCCTCCTTAGTTACGCCTGGTCAACTGTGGATTTGACGGCAACTTTTAGCCAATGATAAAAATTGTTACATACTTATCGCATTAGAACCGTCAATAATACGTTTTAAATTTAAAATCACGCAATTTACACTCCAAATACTTCAAATTAATGTTTTAAAGTGTTATTATAAATTATAACATACACGATAAAATTATTTTCACAGCAAATTACAAAATCCTTCACGTATGCGGAAAATATCAGGTTGGGTTTTTCACTATATTTGTTGTAAACAAAATAGTCAAACAAACATACAAACAGTAACAAGAAATCTAAAAACTTTGTTGAAAAAATACTTTTAACGAAAAAAAAATGTTTATCAAGATGAAGAAAAGTGCATGTGACATTCCCGGCTTAGGGTTTATATCACCTTCGCCTACGGCTCAGGGAATATAAACTCTAAGCCGGGAATTTCACATTATATACCGTGTCTGAGACCTGAATAAAATATTATATCTACTGTATATATGTAGAAAATTTTATGAAAATATAAGAAATGGCAATTTTTACCTTAAAAGTTTCATACATTTAGTTTCATTGATAAAATAATATGGACTCGTCCAGTGTCCAGTTTGAAGGTCATTTAAGTTACTGCACATATTCATGCACGTTCTGATTTAATCAATATATATTCATGAAAAACACAAAGAGTTTAAAGATAAACTAATAATAACTTAATCCAATCAAATTGCGTAAGATTCAATAACAATGAGCGGACCACATTATAATAAGTAATAAGGGTAAACTGGGTAGGGAGAAAATGACAGATATTTCAAGTTCATTTTTTGCAATAACGAATAAAAATAAATCAACCAAAAGTTTTGCTATAATTTCAAAAACATGTCGTTCTGTGTTGGTAAAGTTTTCGGATCTGTCATTTGCGCATTTAAGGCAACAGAAAGCTTGGGCTTCAAAAGTCTACATAATTATAAAAAAGAAGATGTGGTATGATTGCCAATGAGACAACTGTCCACAAGAGACCAAAATGACACAGAAATTAACAACTATAGGTCACCGTACGGTCTTCAACAATGAACAAAGTCCATACCGCATAGTCAGCTATATATAATTATTTACTTTATACAGAAAATTTGCCCTTTTAAAACAATTAATGTTCCACAAATAATACGTGGATACAAAGTAAAATCATTTCTTAAAACACTGCAAAAAAATTCATTCTGATAGATATAGTGGTATTGTCATAAAGTGCGTTGAAATGAACCGTGGTATATTCCCTCACAAAATGTTTTCAAACACTATAGTTGTAACTGATAAATTCCGTAAATTGTGTTATTACATGTATCGCAAAACCCATAATATTTGAGTAGAAAAAAATAAGCTAATGGCCATTAACTTGATAAAAACAAAAACAAAAACTTGATGTTCAATAAAATCGGTCGCTGAAAAATTTGAAAAAAAAAAAAAAAAAAAAAAACAAAAAAACAAATCTAGAATTTTCCAATTACAGCTAATTTGAGATACTTACTGAAAGGGTAGATAATTCTGACAAAAATAGCAGAACGCAAGTCGGCAATTGCACATGTCTCTCTAATAAAATATAGTAAAACTACTATAAACTATAACATGAGTTTAACATTTTACTTTAAGGGTTTAATTGTGTAATGTGTCTTTCGTCCAGGAATATATATGTATTTATATGATACTTGAATGAAACTCTTGGTCAGTTAACAGGAGCTATGTAAATAACAATTTTAAATTCTTGTCTTAAATTATAGGTTGACAAGTTTAAAGTATGTTAAATATAAAGAAAAATTGTCTTATAATGACTTGTCTTTAACTAGTGTATTCTTCAAAATAGCGGGAAGTTTTATAACTGTTCTATTTTTTTCTTACAATGCCTTTTCATTCATTGGCCGTTCTACTAAACAGTGGGTAGTTGTGTCGTTTTAAAGCATCCCCTGTTAATGCGTAGCTCCAATTATGCAACTTTTCCTCTAGATGAAATCTACGTAAGTCGAATGTTTGCCGGGACAAACGTCTGTTGGTAAAATGTCTGCAGCACATTGAAACACTAGAAGTTAAACTCAATGAGCAATACATTGAACCTTCGGGATGCGTGTTTCTCCCTTGTTTTTAGTTTTCAGTGTTAGAGTTTCTAGTGTTTGTCGTTGTGTACACGTCTTATCTCTTCCCGGGTTTGTCTGTTGTCTATTGATTCCCCTTTTTTTACGAACGCTTCGGTTGTCCAAAGTCCTTGTAATTTCAGTTATTTATTTTTAACGTACTAATTAAAGTTCATCCTATTTCATATGGATGATAATATTGCCTTCTGTACTCCGAACTACAAAATCATTCGAATTTTTACCTGTGTCAATTAATATATTTGTAGTACCATTATACGGCCTACATTGTTGAGGGTGGTAAAGGGTTATTTTCGTGCAACGTGTTTTGCCATTTTTATTTCACGTGCAGCCGTGAAAAAGGTTCGTTATTCACCGTGTTTCGTAAAATCGGTAAAAAGATCAACGTGCAAGACATTTTTAATTGTTCGTTCATCGTGAAATGGCAATTTTATTTCGCGTTCTTCCGTGCAGATACCCCCCTTTACGCCCCTCATTGTTTGATGTATGCAGATGATATTGTTCTGCTCTCTTCCTCATCACCTGGTCTTCAACACAAACTAGATATTTTAGATAAGTTTTGCAAACAGTAAATTTATCTAAAACAAAAGTACTTATATTCAATAAGGCAGGCAGACATCTAACCCGAATAATTCAGTCGTTATATTCCACTGCTCTACGATGGCTACATTAACCTCGCGAGTGGGAGAGTCGATCACGGGGAGGGACTGAATTATTCGGGTTAGCAGACATCTCAAATATAATTTCAAATACAATGGAAAAATTGTTGAATGTGTAACAAAATGTAAATATCTTGGCATTACTTTCTGTTCCTCTGGATCGTTCTCCTATGCTCAAAATGAACTTTATCAGAAGGGTCTAAAAGCTTATTTTAAACTGTGCAAGGAATTTATTTCTCATTGTCCTTCACCCAAAATTTCATTACATGTATTCGATCACACAATTTTGCCAATATTATTATATGGTTGTAAAATTTGGGGTTACTTTAATCCCTTTACAACAAGATTGAAAAAAACCCTGATTTGTCCTTTAATGAAATTTATAAAAGACTTAAATGTGAAGATTTGCATGTGAAATTATGTAAATTTTTTTGGGTTGTGGGAAAAAGAGTTCTAATTTTGCCTCCTTGTCAGAGCTTGGCAGATTACCCACACATTTTAATGTTGTCAGTGCAATGCCTAAATATTGACACCGCTTAGAAAATTTAGATAATCAATTTCCTATTTTAAAAGATGCCTATTTAACTTCCATAGAGTTATACGAAAACAAACGAGCTTCTTGGTATGGCTCTGTTAATATACAGAAAAAAGTAATTTTTGACAACCAAATTGACTTAAAGTCAATGAAAACAAATAGTTTTAAGAAGACATGTAAAAAATTAATGAAAACTCATTATATTAATCTTTGGCAAAAGCAAAAAACATCATTATCAGATGGCAAGCTGTGTACATACTTCAAGTTTAAACAAAACTTTGGATTTGAAAATTATTTAAATATTATAAAAGATTTTGGGCAGAGGAGAATTTGCACCAGATTCAGAATATCAGCTCATAGACTTCACATAGAGTTAGGAAGATATCAAGGTATTATCAGGCAAAATAGATTGTGTATTCATTGCTCATCTGGCGAGGTAGAAGAAGAGAACCATTTTTTAATTGACTTGTACAAAGTATAAAGTTGAGCGTTGTAATCTCATTAATGCTATTAGTTTACAATGTCCTAATTTTACCCAATTACAAAATCCTGAAAAATTTGTTAGGATGATGAGTAATGAAGATAATCAAATTTATGTAAAATGTGTTGCTTTGTAGACAACTAATTAGGGAGCATTGGGACTTCACTTGAACCTGCTACTGCTATGCTAGAGTGTTGAATATGTATATATATACATATATGCATATGTATGTATAATTATATGCTGTTTACAGCTATACATTAATGCCACTGCTGAATGTAGTAACTACTTCCATGAATGCTTTTATAAAAAGTATGTCTTTTAAAAAAAGTAATCATTATATTTAGACAAACAGATGCATAAACCTTTTAGTATCATCCCTTGGTGATTTTTGCATTAAAGTGATAGAAAAATTTACTTTTGTGCACCAGTCACGAGGAGATTAAGACGGTATCTGAAATCACACTTGCTAGCATGTCCAAGTGCATTTGCCCTTGGTCTCTTTTCCATTCTAGTGACTTGTATTATATATATATATATATATATATATATACAACTCGTCTAAACATCAACTCAACAATGTTAGATCTGTAAATTTGCTTTCGCAAATTTTTTGTTCTTCCCTCGCCGGGATTCGAACCCATGCTACTGAGATATCGTGACACCAAATCGCCTGCACTGTAGCCGTCCCGCTAGACCACACGACCACCTGGGCTTCATTTTATGAAGCTTTCGGTGGCCGGGTGTTACCTTTCCACGTCAGTTTTAATCTAGCGTCGTACTACAGTACATGATATATAAGGCATGGAGATGTAATTTTTACAGATCAGCTAAATTATCTATAGTAAAGGATCCTACAAATTAATGTAAGATACAGTCACAGAAAATAATTATATTTATAAGTACGTCTGAGCCAGTGACAACTCTACAACAGATTTATCCATCGGATCACCAGCAGTGATGGTGATACATGGCTGTGTACATTATGTATATACAACTCGTCTAAACATCAACTCAACAATGTTAGATCTGTAAATTTGCTTTCGCAAATTTTTGTTCTTCCTCGCCGGGATTCGAACCCATGCTACTGAGATATCGTGACACCAAATCGCCTGCACTGTAGCCGTCCCGCTAGACCACACGACCACCTGGGCTTCATAAAATGAAGCTTTCGGTGGCCGGGTGTTACCTTTCCACGTCAGTTTTAATCTAGCTTCGTACTACAGTACATGATATATAAGGCATGGAGATGTAATTTTTACAGATCAGCTAAATTATCTATAGTAAAGGATCCTACAAATTAATGTAAGATACAGTCACAGAAAATAATTATATTTATAAGTACGTCTGAGCCAGTGACAACTCTACAACAGATTTATCCATCGGATCACCAGCAGTGATGGTGATACATGGCTGTGTACATTATGTATATACAACTCGTCTAAACATCAACTCAACAATGTTAGATCTGTAAATTTGCTTATATATTTATTCCTTCAACTTGCTTTTCTGGATAAGAGACAGGGTGACCTCTGTTAGCAAACTATATGATGAAAATTTGAAAGAACTAAACTAACTTATAAAAAAAGATAATAATAACATGTTTTATGTTGTGATATTTTATATGATTATATATATTCTATGAAAGACGTGATAATCTCATCCACTTTATGTAAATTTTAATTTTATCGTCATTTATATGTTTATGTGTTATGAATGAGAATGTATTGTGTATTGTTGTCATTATGTCCAGTCAGGGGCCCTCGATTGGAAATAAAGAACTTTGAACTTTGAACTTTATACCATAAATAATTTGTTGCTTACTTTATCTGCATTGAGTCCTGGATTAGAGTTGTCTCATTTGCACTCATACCTCCTCTTTGTATTAGTACTTGTAACTTTCATGTTATGTTTTAATTTTTTATTTAAAGTTCATCGTGTCATGGATCCAACTTATTTGTTCTTTGTTAACTGTTAAATATTTTGTCCTGTTTGCATTGTGTCGATCTGATAAGTTAAGCTTTTTTCGATTAAGTTTGATAGTGTTTACTTTTTATGTCGTAATGTTACACTACTGTCTCAGGTTAGGGGGTAGATTGGTACCAGGTAAAACGTTTAACCCGCCGCATTTTATATGAACCTGTCCTAAGTCAGAAGCTTGTTGTTCAGTGGTTGTTGTTTGTTGGTATAGTGCATAGGTGTTTTCGTTTTGTATAGAAATTAGGCTGTTGATTTTCTCGTTTGAATTGTTTTACACTGGTCATTTAGAGGTCCTTTATAACTTACTGTTGGTGTGAGTCTAGGCTCTGTGTTGAAAGCCATACTGCAACCTATAATTGCTTACATTAATTAAATAGTGTCTACGACGGAGAGTTGTCTCATTTAAACTCATACTACATTTTCTTATTTGTATATAAAACATAAACTTAAGGATGTTCGCTTGTCATGTTTTGGAATTTTTGTCAGATTTTCGGAATCCTCTGGTTTTATCCATTTGAATGCCTTAAAAAATTTTGCCCATTGACCCCCATTTTTCTTCTTATAAATCTTTTACATGTATAATTATAAGCCATTTGTAAAAGTCTAATAAAATCCTTGTTATTTTTTAATAGTTTTTGAGCTATTAAACTTGTCAATGATAAAGCTATGAAAAATCAAGAGAGAACATTTTCCCGCCAAAATTTCAACAGCGAATATCTTGAAAACAAGCACATTGACCTATATATTTTTTTTGCTCTTTTGGTTCCTTTAATAATCCCCTATCAATTTATACTAGTGTTATGAAAAGCTTGTTATTTTGAAACTGAGTAGCAAACTTCCTTAAGATGGGCAATGTTGTTCTTGTTCCTGAACCTTTATTTATCATTTACATGGTTGTTTTCATACATACTAATTGGATTGTGAGAAAATGGCATCAAAAATGAACATTCAATTGCAGTATATATAACAACTTATTTTTCTAAAAGTGTACACCACGACTCAAAATTTAATTTACACATAAAAAAATCCAGTTGACAACATAATGATAGCATATTCAAACACATTCAATACATGTATTACAGATTATTCTGAATTAAGATTTTGGGACTAATTCTGCAGTGTTACTAAACATTTATTAGAAATATAGATAAAAATTTAAAAAAAAAAACAATACTATATAAGTGTTTACTCATCCTTTCACTCAAAAACCTCTCATTTAAATCACGTTGTGAGTTGGTAATATGATATTAAAGACCAAATGGTCTAGAGCGCTGGACACAGTGCAGATGGTGTTGCCACGATATCTCAGTAACATGAGTTCGAATCCCGGCGAGGATTCCACAACCTGAAGCTTTAAAAAATGCTTGATGACCTATCATTTTTTTACATTTTTGATCATATCATGATATATACTACATTTTGGCAAAGTATGATAACACTAAATAATTTTTTGTTTAGACTCCCATACCACCTTAAATTTGCATTAAAATAATAAACAGCGTACTTGTATCACATCTTTTTATATTTAATACTCATCATTATATTTTTCCTTACCTATTTGCACCTTTTTATGTAAGGCTCCGATACTTGAGAACTTGCCATTATTGGGTTTCTTTTTCACGAAGGGTATTATCTCTGTGGGTTGAGATGGAACGAAAGACCGTCTGGAATTGCAGTGAGATGAGATCATTTGCCTAGCATGTTACATTTGAAGTACTGGGTGTGACTTTGACATGAAAAACGACATTTAAAGCGCTGTTCCTTAATTTTATTCCCAGTACTTTTACTGATTTTTTGTCATGGTGGATTCCAAATTTCCTTTCGTTTCTTTTTTCAAAATCCATTCATAATCCTGATGTTCTAGCAATATATGCGTGCAACGTTCGACTTTCATTACAGAAAAAGAAATACATTTTGTATAAATTAATTGAGGGAGGGGGGTGTCTCAACATGATTTTGGGGTACAGATGTGCAGCTGGGATTTCAAATCCCTCCATTCATATATTGAGGACTTGTGAAATCACGACCCATAAAAATATTTCATGGCAAAATCAGTACCCATTCATATATTTCTCAGATATCACATATTCATTTTTTTAAGATTTTAACATGATTTTAAACGATAAAACAAGATTTATACAACAAATCGAAAGATGAAAATTACTGACCCATTGACATATTTGATAAAATTGCAACCTATTGGTATATTTGACATATAAAAAAAAGACCCATTCCAGCGGCACATATGTATATACCTTCATATGGAAAAAGAGACACCCTCCCCTCCCCTCCCCGTTCCGACCCGTGGATTGGGACAACTGTACTGAGATGGTAATAGCTGTTTTCTTGAGATAAAAAAAGTTCCCACTGTCATGGACTCGACCTTCAATACAGCACTTATATATATTTAATTGTTAAGTAAATGTAAACATAGTTATTTATTTGACATAAGTAGCTTTTAGATTCAATAATATTGGGCAATTTTGTGGAAGTCGATATTTTTTCATCCCAATATTATACTTCCGTTTTGCAAAAATCATATCGTGTCTTCCGACATTGAATTTCGATGAATATGAAAAACAATGACCTGTTCAACATTTACTAAATAATATGTTATTTCGATTTTACATTGGTAGATTGTCTTGATTTTACATGGTGAGAATGTCTTGATTTTACATTGTTAGAATATCTTGCATTTTACATTGGGAGAATGTTTTGATTTTACATTGGGAGATTGTCTTGATTTTACATTGGGAGAATGTCTTGATTTTACATTGGGAGAATGTCTTGATTTTACATTGAGAGATTGTCTTGATTTTATATTGGGAGATTGTCTTGCATTTCACATTAGGAGAATGTCTTGATTTTACATTGGGAGAATGTCTTGATTTTACATTGAGAGAATGTCTTAATTTTAAATTGGGAGAATGTTTTGCAATTTTTAATGGGAGATTGTCTTGCATTTTACATTGGGAGATAGGAGAATGTCTTTATTTTACATTGGGAGAATGTCTTGATTTTACAGTGGGAGAATGTCTTGATTTTACATTGAGAGAATGTCTTGATTTTACATTGGCAGAATGTTTTGCAATTTTTATTGGGAGATTGTCTTGCATTTTACATTAAGAGAATGTCTTGCATTTTAAATTGAGAGAATATCTTGCATGTTACTTTGGGAGATTGTCTTGCATTTTACATTGGGAAAATGTCTTTCATTTCACATTGGGAGAATGTTATGATTTTACATTGGGAGATTGTTTAGCATTTTACATTGGGAGAATGTCTTGATTTAACATTGGAAAGTTGTTTGACATTTTACACTGGGAGAATGTCTTGCATATTTACATTTGGAGAATGTCTTGCATTTTACATTGGGAGATTGTCTTGCATTTTACATTGGGAGAATGTCTTGCATTTTACATTGGGAGATTGTCTTGCATTTTACATTGAGAGAATGTCTTGCATTTCACATTAGGAGAATGTCTTGATTTTACATTGGGAGAATGTCTTGATTTTACATTGAGAGAATGTCTTAATTTTAAATTGGGAGAATGTTTTGCAATTTTAATGGGAGATTGTCTTGCATTTACATTGGGAGATAGGAGAATGTCTTTATTTTACATTGGGAGAATGTCTTGATTTTACAGTGGGAGAATGTCTTGATTTTACATTGAGAGAATGTCTTGATTTTACATTGGCAGAATGTTTTGCAATTTTATTGGGAGATTGTCTTGCATTTACATTGGGAGATTGTCTTGCATTTTACATTGGGAGAATGTCTTGCATTTTACATTGGGAGATTGTCTTGCATTTTACATTGAGAGAATGTCTTGCATTTTACATTGGTAGATTGTCTTACATTTACATTGGGAGAATGTCGTGCATTTAACATTGGGATAAGGTCTTGCATTTTACATTAGGAGAATGTCTTGCAGTTTACATAGGGATAATGTCTTGCATTTTACATTGGGAGATTGTCTTGCATTTTACATTGGGAGTATAGGAAAGAGCACACTCCTGCTGGAACCCCTGGGTCCAACTACTAGAACAGAATAATTAAAAAAAAAATGTTAACTTATAAATTATATAAAACTCCTCTCAATCCACACTACCTATGTTTGTTTTTTTTTTGTTTTTTTTTTTTTGTTATTGTAAATTTATTGAAATGTCAGATTATTCATTTGAGAAATAAAATGTACTTGTCTTGCTTATTGTTAGATGTATAAGAATGACTTATAACCTTATTCCTAATATATAATATTGATACACGTATTTCTGCCAATAAACTCATTACAGAAATAATAAAATGGATAAGAGCAAATGAAACATTATACAATTATTGTCAGCTATCACAATTTAAAGGCTAAAAAATTGAAGCATTTCATAATTAAATAAAAATTCCAAGAAACTTTTATTTCCATCAATGATGTCAAATGAATCTTTTCCTCTTTTAAAGTTGCCTCTTGTTATACAATATAAAAACCGAGTGCTCTTGTAGAATTCTAAAGATTTAATATTTAAACTTGTGAATATGATTATTTCTATGTAGATATGCATTATCCTAAAAAGTTAGCACTGCTGGATTAGATTGTTTGTGGGCTTATAATTCATATCTGTTAATATGTTCCCATCATTCAATTGTGTAGCAGTGTCAAGTGATTGATCTTGGAAGCAGAGATTTCATAAATTTATTTTCTTAAGAATGGTTCTCGTTGGAATGTTGAATGATTACATCAGGTTTTGTTAAGTACTATCCCACTCCATGGCAATATCGTCGGAACAAAGAGAGAGGTTGATCAATAGAAGTATTGAGAAATTTCTGTCCTTATTTATATGGGTGTAAGGTGTTGCAAAACGTAAGGTTTACTTTTTTTCATTGTTATATTTATAGTGTACATAAAAGATCAGTCTCGAGCTCTCCTAACAGTGACCCTCAGAAAAATGGAACCGCTAATATGCCAACACCCCTTCAATTACCTAAATCCGCATGTGTATCTACGAATCAACAAGAGAAAATATCTCAAAAACTCTCAAATAATTCTGACAAGAAGAATCAACCATCAACTGCTAAGAAAGTGGATGAATCGGTCAAAAAAGGACAAAAAGAGGAACTCGAAAAATTAAGAAAACAGGCTAATGACTTGATGGTTATACCTCAAGACACCAAATCAAATTTAGAGAATACTGTAATGAATGATGCAGTTTACCAGGGGTATTTAGACAGAAAGTTTACTTCAACTGACAGGATTATCAGGATTTTTACCAGTAGTACATTTACAGGTAAAAAAATGTTATTTTTCAGTCATTTAAAATTGATTATACTCTTTGAATCAATGTATTTTGCAAGCATTTCAGAAAAAGCATGTCCGTTAATCTGTCCCTGTCGTTTATGATTTCGAACCCCGCTCTTGTTGGTGTAATTGTCTCAATTGATTATATCAGTTTTTCATATCAAAGGTCCGTGCTTTCTCCGGCTTCCCTTACTAATCAAACATGCCTGCCACGAAACAGCCAGTGTACATTAAAGTTAAAAGACCAATATTAATCAATCGATCAACCATTAGTTTATAAGTGAAAATCTGAAAAAAAACGGATGGATAGTAATTGAATTTTACAAAGGTGTATAACACTTTCTTAGATATTCTTAAAGGATTGTTGTCCTGGTTGAACATTGTTACCTGTACATGTTAACAGGGGAGACAATCTATCACAGCCTTAGTGAGTTAAAGCTTAGTTTTATATTACGCCTAGCCTATAAATGTAATGATGACGTCATTAAAGTTAACTTTCAAGAGTTTCCCTTTGGTTATTTTGTTTTTAAGATTATAATAGCATAATTGCTTAACATGCATTTTAAACATAAGGCCGTAAAGGGTTAAATTTTTAAAGGGGACAACCAATTGATATTCCGGAGGATGGTGTAGTAGATAAATGAAAAAAAAAATGGATATGCCTGACAATAACTGTAAAATAATCCGTCTTAGCAATAAGGGAAAATGAATCATCCATCCGATAACATTCCTAACATTCCTAACATTCCTAACAGAAAATAAAATGTTTGCCCCCTTTACGTGTTATATTCAAACTAGCGCTAAGAAAATGGCAGTATGCTGTTTTACATTTGTCTGTCCTTCTTTCCGTTTGGCCTATAGAATATCTGTTGCATTCTTCTCGGAACTACATATCAGAACAATCAGAAATTTGAAAATAAGGTTCACATAAGCAAGTTGTGCAGTTCAAAATGTTATTCGTCGCTTTATAACTTCCCGTTTATGTGTGCTTGTTTTATTTGTATTCATTGCTCAACAACTTCCTGTTTACCTTATACATGTACTAATAGCCATGCGTTTAGCAGTGGTATCATTAGTGAGCAGTAGCTCAAGGTTTAACTTGTTAGGCACGACAGCATATTGGAAAGGTATACAGTCCTCAGAAATAAATCCAATTAATTTAATCAACAGTTCATTTAGGAAAAATGAACCTTAATTGAAAATTAATCTTTCAAGATAAGCATTGAGATAATTTATTTTTATCTATAGTAATAATGTTTGATATAATAGAAAATGCCTAATGAGTTTATAATATGGAATACCAATGAGGAAATAATCCTCAAAATACTTCTTTAAGGCTTAGCAGGGGAAACAATATTACTCATAATTCATAATGATAATTTCAGACACTGAGCATGAGAGAAATAGAATGATGGAAACAACTTTTCCTCGCCTTAGAGAATACTGTCAGCAGAGAGGTTTTGAATTCCAAATTGTGGACATGAGATGGGGAATAAGAGAAGAAGCAACCAATGATCACATGACTACGGAAATCTGTCTACAGGAACTCGCTAACTGTCAGAAATACTCTGCTGGACCTAATTTCTTGGTATGATTATTTAATGAATTTAGTATTTTTTGATATTTTACTACCAACTTTGCAAGATCTTTTAGAGAGAAGTGAATCAAAAACCAATCTTTATTTTGAACTGTTCTTGTTATGGGACATAAACATTCATATGTGATTAAATATGTATATGCCTAAAGCAATCCTTATGTATATGATTCAATCGTCACTGATGCGTCTTGTGAAGACGACACGTGCGTCTGGCGTACATCGTTATAAGCATAGTACCTATGTTCACTTTTTTAAACATTCTCTTTGAAACTGGGTGAAGCTAGGTGTTGGCAAATAAGCCTGCGGAGGAAAAAACGTGTTATCTATGTAACGTAAACATAGAAAACGAATGTTAATATCCTTTGTAGTCTTCGAAACTGGTACATATTAGAGAAAAAAGATTCCAAGTTATTATACGACGTATCCAAGAAAACAGAAGTTTGACAATGGAAACACTTGGAATACAAACGAATATGAATTTAAAAAAGTTGAGGACATTCCGGGATTGGAAAGACGAAGTTGGCCCCAAACATATGTATCAATTCAGCTTCGGAGCAAAATTCATCGGACATTTTCTTTATATCGTAGTGCATTTGTGTCATTAGCCATCAAGATAAGTCGATATTCTTGACCGAAATATCGCTGCAAGATCGTTTATGTTGGTTTTGTGTCGAAGACCAAACCAATTTATGGCCACATTCTAAGTCAAATTTTCTTAAAATGTGGCGATGTTATGAGCATTATATGAATTGTACAAATATTTGTTGACAAATACATCTATACATGTACTACTAAAATTAAGTGCACGATTTCTATGGGCCGCCATCACGTAACAACTGAAATAAACACAGTTTTAGTCAGAAATTGATTGAGGATGAATGTGTTGTATGAGAATTTCACACATCTAGGTTGATACTTTTTTTAATATGATTGTATTATGATTTAACTCTAACAGAAAAAAAAAACACCGAAATGTTTCTATATTTTGTCGTCACTTCCGGTGAAAATTGCAGCTGAATAAAGTTGTCGTCAATTTGTTTCCTAAGGGAAACTACATAAGAAATGATTTCCCTGGGAAACTGTACTGACGGAACACAGATTTTTTTATTGTTTTCATCAAATCAGGACTTATTTATTTCATTGCTTATCATGCTTCCCATACTCCTTTTTGATTAGAAAAATTAATACCTGAATTTCCTCACACAATCAGACAGGAATTTTGACGTCGCACGAATTTCTTGACGCGAAATTTGAAGCGCATACACGATTTTTTTTTTGAGAACTTTTTCTTCGTTATACATTTCCTTTTAATCAGTAAAAAGTTGTTTATTTTCCATTGAAATTGAAAATAAGTCATTAGCAATTTACAGACAGGATTTAGTGTCCGTTCTTTTAAGAACAATTTTGCGCTATAAATAAGTCCTTGAAACTTCAGAGCAGGTAGACAGAACTCGTAAGTGACCACCAATGGACCCGGTCAACATCACGTCATTGCAATCAAATTAGGCAACGTCATTTACAACAAAGTACAACGGCTACAACGTCAGTTTTTTACCAAGTCGTGGGATGTCATGGCAACAGATTTACGCCAGCAATGTTTCTCGTATGCTGAAATGCCACATAAGCCGCTGTACAATTGTTTTTAAAGGTTTCATTGTTTACCACATTACTGCAAAAACAGACTGAAATGGGTGGAAATGGGCAAAATCAGATTGGGAAAAACTTGACCAAAAACATTCCCAACAGAATTGGTTAACCTTTCTGTCAATCCTTTAGGCAATTTTAACAGCTGTCTTTGCTTTTGATAATTGACACGACCAATAATGAAGAGAAAACCACGATTTTAGTGTATACCACATGATTTAAACGTTAAGCATGACGTAATCAATTCAGTTTTCGAACTTCAAACTTACCTTAGACGATGGAGAAATGAATCAACTTAATATTCAAGTTAGTATTTTAAGCGTAATGTGTATTTTAAAATGAAAAATTGAAAAAAATAATCGAGTGTTGCGTTTCTAAAGTCCGTCAGTATATATGAGATTTAGTGCAAAATATCAGAAATACTAACGCATAAAGTATTGTCGTCTAACTTTCGATTTCCCCGGGAAACTGTTTATGAATACCAGTTGAATTATAAAAAAAAAAAATTTCCCTTGGAAATGACACATATTCATCTGGAATTCATTAACAATTTCCAGGTAAAATCGAAAGTAAGATGGTACTATTTAACGTGTAAGTATTTCTGATATTTTCACCAGAACTCATATTGTTTCCAACGGAAATCATTTCTTATGTGGTTTCCCTGGGAAACAAATTGACGACTACTTAAATCAGGTGCGAGAAAATTCGTTAGTGTATTCTTCTCTTAGTTATTTCATCCGTTTGCGGAGCACCCGTCTCACACGTTAGTATCTACCCACCTGAAAGATTTAATAAGTATGTACAATAAGGTTTTTTTTCTTTCATTCACATCTTAAAATTTCGGCTTTAAACATATTTATTTCCTCTTAAAATATTGGCTAAATAAAAATGTACATAGGGATTATTTGATTGTACTATCAACATCTTTCACAGTGTCTTTATTATTTATAGTACATCTATAATTTAATGGAGAATATGAGTTCAAATTGCCATTATATTTTTTTCTTCTTGGATAAACGGGGTCAAGTTCCTACTAGGTAACTCTAAAAATACGTCGGAGGCCGATAATGTTTGGACAATAATATGGCGTTCAAACAGTTTCGACTATTGCTCCCATTTGATATCCGACAGCGGTACAACTCAAAATGAAAGAAAGACAGTTGGAGGTCATATTATTGCAATAGTGACTATGTCGTGACAGATTCTTCTATGTCAGATCAATATCGTAACAAAGTCCTGTGGTTTCGGAACGGTGTTTGAACAGTTTCCTGAAGAACGGGCATGATCGGGAGAAATTTGATCTTGTAGTTTCTTGCATGATTAGGACGGAACAATAATGCGAAACGGGTTTCTATTGTATGTCTTCCGTCAGCTATGGTTCTGTCGGATTTCTGACGGATCGCGTTCGGGAGAATCGGGAAGATGTCGGGACAGAATCGATTGTTTTTGAACTGCGAAAAAAAAATCAGTATAGAATCGGGTTGAAAACGGGATAATCTGGACGAGTTTGGCTGGACACAGCTGAATTGGGACACTTCCTAAATTATAAGCTAGGTCCGCACTGCCGATCACATCAACTAGATCAAGTCCGATCAAGACAGATTAAGTGATCGGGAGACTGGTCTGATTCACTCGAATGTTCGGGGTGGTCCATCTTGTTCGTCATCGCTCCGACTTTTACCCGACAATTTTTGACAATAAATTTGAGTAGGGATCGAGAAGCCAAGCACTCGAGAAGTATTCGTCAAGTAGCGTCCGAATTGATCGGGAAAGGATCGTGTAGAGATCAAGTTTGGTCGGAATAAGAATATTTTACCGATCAGTTCTCAATTATCTCGAGCTTTACCCGACCGATATCCGATCGCTTCTCGATCAACGCCATCCTGTTTCATCTGTGGTTCAGATCGACTCGATAAATGCCCGATTGCTTCCCGAGCACTGCTACTACTATTATATTTGATGCCCAGACCAACTCGACCTATGCCCGATACCTGCTCGACCACACGTGATTACTTCTCGATCTCTACTCGACCATACACGTTAACACATGACCATTACAAGATTCTATAAAAGGGTGTGGAGATCTGATAAACTCTCATACCTTGCTAATAACACGAAGAGATCACAATTGTTTTCTGCATCTGCTTACTATTATTTCCATCATCTAGGATGCCCCAAAAAGGTAGAAAGGTCAACCCTCCAGCTGTATTAGTTGATTATGAAACTACAACCTCGAAGGACTAAGAAGGCAAAGTAAGCAGTCAGCACCACCTACACCTGCTTTTGAGTCAAGATATTTTCTAACTAATTTACTTTTGCAAAAATTGGTTCAAAACTGTATCAAAAACAAACCTGTAATTGAATATGTGCTCTTCTTCGGTTAGGTTACGTCTAGAGTATGGCTTCATTATCTAGGTTCTCAGTGAGAACATTAACGTACCAATGTTATTGCACCAGATGCGCATTTCGACAATTAATGTTTCTTCAGTGATGCTCGAGGCAAAAATATTTGAAAACCAAAACACTAATATAAACGTTGAAGAGAAAGTCAAATAAAAAAGGACCTATATAAATAAGAAGATGTGGTATGTGTGCCAATGAGACAACTCTTCATCCAAGTCACAATTATTAAAAGTTAACAATTACAGGTTAAAGTACTGCCTTTAACACGGAGCCTTGACTTACACCGAACAGAAAGCTATAAAGGGCCCCAAAATGATAGTATAGCTAAATCCGAACAAGGAATTGCATGAGGGAAATATATTCCTTAATTTTAAATAATTTCCAAAAATTTAATCAAATAATATCCGTATTTTCTTGCAAGTACCGAATTACTGGCTACTGGGATGGTGATATCATCGGGGATTAACAGTCCACCAGCAGAGGCATCGACCCAATGGTAGTAATAGCAGTAATGCCCGAAGCCAAAATATTTGAAAACTAAAACACTAATACAAACGTTGAAGAGAAAATCAAATAAAAAAAAGACCTAAAGTACAGCCAAATCCGAACAAGGAATAAGAGAGTGCATCATCTCCAATCAGGAAGTATGGGTTTTTTCTTGTCATCGACGGTCATTGGGTCAGGTGTCGGCATACCGAGGTTGTTTTTCTCAATCAAGGTCCTTAGTTTAAAATTTTCTGACCCATATGAACTTGTAGTCTGTGTCGACGAGGGCCAGTCGTATGATTGAAAAATATCCTTTGTAGTTGTAGAACAGTGTACCAGAGTCCTTCGGGCACTTTATGCCCAAGTGCTGCCATCCAATACTCCACAAGCATTTGGAAAGTTCCACTTGGCTTAGAAGTCATTGGCAATCTGTTGCCACTGTTCGGCTACGACGATGGCTGGCAGCACCTCTTCCGACTACTCATGTATTACAGCTTCCCAAACTTCCGGCAAATGTTAGTTTAAGCCATTCGGAATGAATACATGAGCTCTGCATAAGAAGCGCGAATGGCGGAGGGTGACAGCCAATTTCAGTCCAGGCTCTAAGGCTTCTCTGAAATAAAAAGAAATTGAACAATTAATAAATGTCATTCCTGCAATGACATTATAATATCACCTCGCCTTCATTCAGACGAAATAATCATTGTATAATCATTTCCACTTGTTTTTTGTTTGTTTTCAATTCTCAGCGAGATACGGTTTACAAGCTCCCCAGACATATCAGCTTCCACTATGAGTTTTTATAACCATAAGTGTCATCTCTGTTGTGCTCCTGATGCAGTTTCTCATACTGTCCATGCAGTGGTCGACGTGTGCCTCACCCTGATTTCTCGGCGCCTATGCTGTCTATACCTTCTTGTCCGTCTTTAAGCTCCTCTTCATGTTCCCTAACAGTTGTCTCTCTGGAGCTCTAACCACCTTGCCCACAACTGCAAGTGCTCTACTCTCCATGTAGATACATTAAATATATATTTTTACTCAGAGCTTCTATGATCTACTGAATGCTAGACGTTTTAAACTGAAATTGTTCATACCCGACCAATTTCGGAATATCCTAGGCCTACGCCCCTTAAAAGATAAGGTGGATCTGGTCTGGTCGAGATCGGTTTGAGTTTGTGTAAACTTTGATTTGGTCTAGCCAGTCGAGTAAAGATCGTGTAAATATCGTGCATTGGTCGGGATAATCGAATATATATCCAGTAAGTGACTGGGTTGAAGTCGTGAATTGTTGCTTTGGGGTAGAAGTAGTTAACAGGCTCATTAAGTTCTGGTTGCGCTTGGTCGGGGAAATTTGGGCAATCGGGATCATCGAGTTGATCTGATCGGCAGTGTGAACCTAGCTTGAACAACATCTGATTGTTGTCGTGATCAAATATTTTTTTTTACAAACTTGTGAATTGAAAGCCCGATTCAAAGGATCTTGATCCGACTTTTGTCAAGTTTTAATCGGAAATGGTAGTATCAAGGACGGCAGTAAAAATCGTGAATGTGTGACCGAGGCTTAACTTATTTAGGAAAATATACATGCTATTATCAGAATGCTCTTCGTCAGTCCTATTGAAGTTGTCAGTTTGAATCAACAGGCTTTGTCAGTTGGTCTTTCACATTTGAGTTTAACTGTCCGTTTAGTATCTTACATCTGTGCCTATTTTCTCCATCTCAGAAAATAATTTTTTCTGAATCTCGCAAGTAATATAGAAACACACGAAACGCTCATACTTATGTTGCGGATATTTTTTTTACCTCAAATGAAGCAAGGTCAAAGTCCATTTGTTTATTAGTACTATAGTATTTGCTGCTAGAACTTATATAATGAATAAGGTTACCTTGAGCTATCCAGGTAAAGGTATATGGCAGATATCTGGCAGACACAACTTGAAGTTCCGGTTAAGTTTAGACGTCTGTCTTCATCAAGTACTGGAGTTGTTCTGCAAAGTCAAAGAGTACTCACCGCCGGAAGTTGACAGGATCATAATGGAGAATCGTACGGGTTCCGTGATAATGAGTTCCGGACGATTACAACATTCTTCCCCCTTCTCTGAAAAGATTATCAGTGTAACATTAATTTATATAAAGAGTAATTAATGGAAGTGATTAATCCTGAAGTCCTTTCTGTGTGAATATATTTTCTTTAAACTGGAAAAGATGTTTTCTTTGTATAAAAGTGACACCTAACATCCACGCGTTCCAACATCAATCCGAATTCCGATAGCAAAAAATCTTATTCGGAAGACTCCGTATACATGCTATTAGTATTTTATTGTAATTATATTAAAAAATATTGATCACATGATGCTAGTATTACTAGACTTGCAATTGCTTTACATCAATCCAAAATTTGTATATAAGTGACGCATTCCTACATCTATCCAAATCCCGAATGCAAAAAAATCTTATTCGGAAGACTCCATATACGTAGTATTTAATTGTAATTATATTACAATATAATGATAAAGAAGATGCTAGTATTACTAGACTTGTAATTGCTTACATCAATCCGACACTAATTTAGTGTTTCGGCGGTTTTGTATTATATGCTAATGATAAATGTATAACATTTATGAATGGGTTTAAGCATTGTAGGCCCGCCATCATCAGGGATTTACCTATCACTTTATTTTAATTTTGTCTTTGTCAATAGATCTGCTATGTTTTATGCTTTTATAAGCTATTATTGGTTTGCTTGAAAATATTTCGTTGCATACCCCATTCTGTTTTAGTAGATCCCAATGTTTACTCATGCATTGTTTTAATTTATGAATTCATGGATTGAATGTCATTGCCAATACTAAAGGAATTTCCTTTGTGTGTTTTGGCCTTTTTAAAGATTAAATCAGATCTATCACATGATAATGCCTCATTTATGTACTGTTCGATTTCAATCTCTTTGTATCCTCTTTTTATTAAGTTCAATCTGAACTGTAACAAAACATGTTGTAAATCATCAGCATTATTTGTTGTTCTAATGTATCTGATAACTTCGACCTTGAGACAACCTGCAAACACGTGTCGACTGTGACAGCTTTTACGATCTAGATAAAGGAAAGCATTTGTTGATTTAAGGTGTGTTTTCACATCCAAGATGTTTTCATTAGAAAACCTCGTTCCTTTGAAAATATTAACATCAAGAAATATTATTTCTTTAGATGAAAATTCTAGTGTGAATTTTAGGAACGGATGATGATTATTTGCTTACTCTAACAAATCCATTTTCTTCCTTCATGTCGCCAAGATATATTAATATAATATCATCACGATACCTACCATAAAAGAAGATATTTTTTCTGTGTTCAGAATGAGAAAGAATTTCGTTCATAATTTTATGCATCAGTATATCACAGATTTCCGGGCTTGGCACTGCTCCTATCCCTGCGCCTATTTTTTGCTTATAAAGCTGTCCATTAAAATCAAAAATGTTGTTTTCTAAAATTGATCTGAGGGGATAGATTAAATCATCCGTAGGTGGGCATTTGATTTTGTAATCTGATTTAAGGTCAATTACCTACTTGAAGGCGATCGCCAATTAAATACACAACATTACACCAAATTGGAAAACTTTGACCTAAAAGCACTTAGATGTAATATCAATACATATGTCAAGGGCATGTACACCAAAGGTGTTATAGATTACTCCACATTTAATTACCTTAATAATGGTAATCAAATTAATTATGGGCCTGGGTATATGCATATCTTGCCTAAAATACACCGATTAAATGAATCGGAATTAGTAAAAATCAATAAATATGGGTTTAACATTGATAACATAATGCCGCCATGTCGGCCAATCATATTTCAGATTGGCACTGTCACGGAATTTATTGGAAGCTATATAGATTATTTCCTAGTACCTATAGTACAGAAACAACACAATTATGTAAAAGATACGTCTGATCTAATATACAAGTTGGAAAGGATTTAGCCAATTGCAGATTGCTGGCTGTGTAGCTTTGATGTAGTATCAATGTACACTAATTGCCCGATTAATGAATTATTATCGGCAGTTAGAATTTCGTATGATCAGTTTGATAAATCGGATTACAAAATCAAATGCCCAACTACGAATGATTTAATCTATCTCCGGGAAATTTGGGCAATCGGGATCATCGAGTTGATCTGATCGGCAGTGTGAACCTAGCTTGAACAACATCTGATTGTTGTCGTGATCAAATATTTTTTTTTACAAACTTGTGAATTGAAAGCCCGATTCAAAGGATCTTGATCCGACTTTTGTCAAGTTTTAATCGGAAATGGTAGTATCAAGGACGGCAGTAAAAATCGTGAATGTGTGACCGAGGCTTAACTTATTTAGGAAAATATACATGCTATTATCAGAATGCTCTTCGTCAGTCCTATTGAAGTTGTCAGTTTGAATCAACATTTCTTAAAGGGGTAGGCGCTTTCCCTTTACTGCATGCAAAATTGGGTTATTTAATAAAGGAGGTTTCAAAACAAAATAATTATCATGTTTTTATCTTTTTGAAGTATACCAACATTTCTTTTTTAAGGCATATATTACCAATAGTATGATATAGTACTCTATATAACCTATGATATCGAAAGTAAAGATGACTTTAGATTGATTTGGCTATTTTTTGTTATCCAGTTTTAAAACTCATAACATATTAAGTTGTTTAGCTATCCCGCCTTCAATTTTGACTTTGAGCGTTCCTGATGAAGATAAATCGAGAAAGCAAAAACGAAAAAATAATATATACGACGTGTTATTTTAATAAATAGAATCTGATTCAAAAATAGATATGTGATTCGTTATATACATTGTATTTATCAGACGATTACGCGAAAACTAGACGATTAATTTTGTATTTGAAATAGAAATGGTGGTTTCAATCAGGACTGGTTTATTTGTTCAAACTGAAATGTTGAAGCCATGTCATCGAAAAAGAGAGACAGAAGCTACCAAATGGACAGTCAAACTCCTTATTCGTGGAAAAACTGAAAAAACTAATAAACCTAACAACGACAAATATTATTCAATATTTCACAAAAATGACATAGAAAACTTTAGTGTGGGCAGCATCAACCCAACTTACTGAGATGTCATAGTTCTGTGCTTTGTTTGTCCATAAACATTAAAAGTGGCCTCATACCGCGCTTGCGCGTGTTAATTTGTAGTAATAACATAAACCCTCTCTGTCGTGGCATTTGTTAAATGAAAATAATATTTTATCCGACTGGGAGCTTGATACATCTAAATCATCACTGTATGTGTTGACATAACTTAACAAAACCTTTGCTGTTGAATTTTGTTTAAATTAAACTGATAAATCATGTTATTGAGGGGTGTTTGCTGTATTATTTCACCTTATATAAGAATACTGGATTTTAATTAATTATTACCAAGTGTATTTTGCACGAATTTTCTTTCATCTAATGAATATCGTTCTTTTTTTCAACGCCATCCCGGGGGTATATGCAGAAGGATATGCATTTTTTATCCTCTGTGCCGTTGTGCTTGCCAAAACGTTTTTGCCTATTTTACCCTTCACTGACGCTTTGTCATTTTTGCGTTTAATTAAATGCGACTGTTTTTTAAAAGTTTTTAGATAACGAAAGAATAATAAAATTTGATGAAATATGTAAATGTTTTTTTTTTCAATTGATATTCGGTGTAATTAAACAGATATATCATGTTCTTGAGGAAATTTTACCTTCCCTCGACTGACTGATATTTTTCGCAAATACCCCTCCTTATCATGATATATCTGTTAAAAACAAAACCCAAAGCACTTAGGATTCGCAACGCTATACGATATTTCGCAAATATCCCGGCCCTCTTTGATATAATAAATCTGTTCCAACGGTTATGCAGATTTAAGTAAATTAATAAGGTTTTTCAATGTTGGTTACTCCCACAAACAAAAAGGTAAATATTAATATTTTGTGAAGTATTATTTAAATGGAAATGATAACATTGAGAAGAATTAAATAGGAATTTATAGGTTGCGATAAACAGGTCAAACTTAAATGAATACCCCCTCCCAAAAATTAAGAAATAGAAACAAAATAGTCAAAAACAAAAGTATCGATGAAAATATGCTGTTTTACAACAAAAAGGAAAAATAAATTTGTCAGTTTCTTTGCTTTTGAACAAAAAACTAAAACTTTTTTTCAGTTAAGTTATTTTTTATAGGAAATGTGAAGATATCTAAATCAACAATCATATAATACAGTGGAGTTTATTACATATCTATCTTGTTTGCAGTCACTATTGTCTCATAAATATGGAAAACGTTCACTTCCAAGACAGATTCCTGCAGAAAAGTATGAGAAAATAATCAAATGCATAGACTTGAGTGATCAAAGACAGCTTTTGTCAAAGTAAGTTAAATTAATACAGTTTCAAACTGATGAGTTGAGCCTTGTTTAACTGATATTTTTCATTTGTTCTTATGTCCTGCTGTTAGACAGCTATCCCAGGTGAGGGGGTGTTTGGTTCCAGCAAATACACTCAACTTCGTTGCATATATATCACATGTACCTGTCACATTTTAAATTGTATTTTTTCATCAATATCCAGAAATATTTCTTACTTTCCAAAACACAAACTGGATGTCACTGCCTGGATTTAAAAATTTTCAATTACGGTTTTGTCTGTATTCTTAGATAGTTCTGTAGTCTAATATCACACAACTATTTGTCAAAAAGTTATGATGCACTTTAGTTACATGTCACTTAACAAAAGTAAGAATTGTAACATGGTTTTGGTTATGTCTTAAATTATCTGTCAATCAAATCCTATAACTGTTACACCCTATTACATTTGCTGCATTCTAATCTATGTAATACTTATATTGTACAGTTTATATACAGAAATGGTCAATTCTATTCCTCTCTATTTGTTTTTAGTGATTTATTAGAATTGTTGATAGATTACAGTGTAAATAACGTTGTTTTCAATATTTGTGTTGGTATTTGAGGACAATTTGTGTTTTCGTGGATATTTGATTTTTTGGTTAGCGAGATAAAAAGTTTTAAGAAAATTTGGACATCGTTGAAATTTGTGGATAACATTAATCAACGAAATCTATAAGACAATTTGTATGGAACTAATTGTTGTGAATTCCCTAGTAATTCAAACCTTAATCTTTTTTGTCAAACTCAAAAAATGAAATAAGCAGATAACAAGGGCCAGAAGAATCAACAAGTTTAAGAAAGAAGACACTAAAGGGGGTCAAGTCACAAGATCGCGTTCAAAAATTGCCTCAGAGTACCAGGTAACTTTTAAGCTAATTTGTCAGGTAACAGGTCCTTTCGAATGACACTTCAGGACCTGCTCATCCCCGGCAAGTTGTAAGTTGTATTTTTTAGAGGTGAACAAAACTATTGATAAAGCTGAAATGAATCTTACTAATAATTTAGTTGAAACTAGTCTAACGGGATGTAGTTTCCGCTTTGCTAAAGGTACCTTTCATAAAAAAGAGAAAAAAAGTCGTATGATAGTTATGGATGTTATTCATTTGCTTTTCCTGCAAACGATCAAATTTTGTTTTGCCAGGTGGTATGTAAAAGATGAAAACTGTGTTCTACCACTATATATCCTTCAGCCAATCAGCAGTCATCTGCCAGAATTTATTGTAAAACATAACGAAGAGAAACGGAATGAAGCCAAAGAGCAATGGTGGAAAGAAAGTGACATGATGTTTGATAGCTTAGTAACAGGTGCAGAGAAGGCTTTAACACAAGAGGAGGCATACACATTCAAACTTTCAGGTATTTTCTTCTTTATATATTTGATTAACATGTCAACGTATGTTATATTAGTATTACGACCGGTGTCAGATGTAGAGCAAGATCTGCTTCCCCTTACGGAATACCTGAGAACGCCACGATTTATTATGCGATTCGAGTTGCTAAGTTTTTAGTTTACTTAGTTGTGTTATGCGGATTAGTGTTTCGTCTTTTCGTCGAATTTCACTTTTTTTTGCCAAGGTTTTGTCAGTTTGTCTTCCACTTTTGAGTTTGATTGTCCCTTTAGTATCTTTCGTCTGTCTTTGCCTATTTTCTTTATCTCATAAAATAATTATATTTTTCTGAATCTCGCAAGTAGTATAGAATGCACGAAACGCTTATCCTTATGGGGATGCCGTGACGTCATAGTACTATGACGTCATCGACCGGAAGTGGGTACTGCGCATGACTAGCAGTAACAAAACTGGAAGTGATTACTGTGCACGCGTGACCGGAAGTCTTAGATCCGGATGTGCACATGCGTGACAAACGTTTCGTTATGTATGGGGCCGCCATCTTTGATTGCGACATTGCGCATCTTGAACGGAAGTCACGTTTTGCTTCCGCCCTTTTCTATGTTTCTCGCCTTTCCCAATTAGTGTTCCAAATTTTCTCGCCCTTTTATAAAGTTAGAAACTCCTAGATTGGTTTAATGGTTCTTGGGTTTTTACCTTAGGTAGCAATAAACAGTTAGATCACCCCCAGTTTTTGGTGGGGTTCCTGTTTCTCAGTCTTTAATTTTCTGTGTTTTGTTTTGTGTACTATTATTTGTCTGTTTGTCTGTTTCTTTTTTAGCCATGGCGTTGTCAGTTTATTTTTGACTTATGGGTTTGAATGTTCCTCTGGTATCTTTCGCCTCTCTTTTAAGAGTTTAGTTTCGCATTATGGCCGTGGTGGATTTTTCAAATATGAACGGTTTTTGCACAATAAAATTCATTTTTAGATAGCTGAAGTAAAACATGGCCATCACAGTGTGTTCGTGTAATCATAAATATGTCTAAAGTATGTTTAATGGGCCATTTTGTGTTTGGCAGTCCACATCTTGGTATTCATGCTGGTCATTGGTCCAGAAATTATAGTGATGTTTTCATACACAGTTTTTTAGAACGAACTTTTCAACGCAATTTACGAAAAAACAAGGCGATTGACATATGATTTTTCTTTTCTCTTTTGATAGGTGTATGTAAATAGGTTCAGGAAAGATATCACTCAAGGGCATTGAAATTCTAATTTTGACCAAATATTGGGTAAACATATGACACCTTCGGCCCCATTTTAGCAAATGTTTAAAGCAAAAAAATGCAGATTGTTGCCATGGATACACCATAAATAAATTCTGTTTCTTTGGAAGATTCTGATTATAGACCTATGCACATATATGACACAATCATTAAGCTTATACAATTAAAACGCAAGGGAAAGAGGATGGTGTACAATTGTGAGGCTATATTTTAACATTTTAAGCTAACTGTTTATTGCTACCTTAATTTACAATGGTATTATTTCGGGTTGGGGTTTGGAACGGATCAGTAAAAAATTCCGGATTGTGTGGCCTAGTTTGGGTTTCGGAATAGACTAGTTAAAATTCCGGATTGGGTAGTCGGTTATGTATGCACAGTACCCACTTCCCGTTTTGTTACTTCTGGTCTGGCGCGGTAATTACTTTCGGTCGATGACGTTATAGTACTGTGACGTCACGGCACCCCCATACGGCACCACTATAATGATAAGCGTTTCGTGCATTCTATACTGCTCACGCATTATTAAATTACTTAAAATTTCTTTTGTAGTTACTCATACCGAGGTCATGAGAGGATTAGCAGATCAAGACCTTGATAAGAAATGTGTCTGGCTGAAACGTAATATTACAGATATTGAAAAGCAGGAACCTTCCAAAGAACTGTCAAGATTTACAGGTATAGATAATTTATTGAAGAATATATGTATATATATATATGAGTCTAAAAGATTGTGTAACAATACCGATAAATAGATGGAAAACAAAACACTAAAAAGTGTTAAATATCATCGCACAAAGATGGAAAAACTGAACAGATGATATAAATTATACAATAATTGCAAATATTTCGGCTCAACAAATAGCCTTCCTCAGTGTTAAAAGTTTTAACAATACTGATATATAATGTATAAGGTGTAAACATAGATCAATAATAATACAGGTGAATTTTGGTCGATTGATTTTAATCCAAAATCCCGAACATCATAATATAAACATTAGACTGTCAATTTAATTATTTCTTTCTATTGATTCCATCTGGATGGAGGACACCCAGTGTTTTTATCCAAAACTTCTCCCGATTCTCTCTTTGCCTATTTTGCCATGTACAGTCCTGTTCGATCACAAGGATCTTTATGTGATCAAAATCTTTCAGATTGTGATCTGGTAACCTGAAGTGTTGGCTGACAGGAATATACGGTTTTTTTGTGAGGTCACTCCTGTGACCATTAAGGCGTTTGTGAAATGGCTGCATAGATTCACCAACATATTGGAGACCACATATAGGACACTCAAGAACGTAAATCACGTATGAGCTTTTGCAGTTGACATTGCAGAAGATCTTGTATGTCTTTTCTGTGGTCTTACTGTGAAATGTTGATGAATGCTGCAATTGGTTGCAACATTTGCAGCACTTATCCCCACAAGGCTGGCAATTACCTACAGTATGGTTAGGTTTGGAAAGGTCAGCACGGACAAGTATATTTCTCAGGCTGTTAGGTTGTTTGAAGGCAATCATGGGAGGCTCAGGAAAGATTTTGGATAACTTAGAATAACTTATATATATCTTCTAGAGAAAAAATCTATGCACCCTTGTTTTTTGTTTTTAAACGAGAAAAAGATAGGTCCATGAAAAATTTAATAGAAATCTTAGGTAATTTAAAATGTATGCGTTTTATTACCCACCGTTAAATTATTTTAAGGATTTACCAAAAAAAAAAAAAAAAATCCCCAACATATTAGCTATTGTAACAGACTTAAGCTTCTTCATGGGAGTTATGACCGAATTAAATAAAAAAAAAAGTCTTAACATGTAACACCAATCTTTATTCATTGAGTAAAAAAACAGTTACTTGCATTGAAAGTGGTGAATAAAATATTTGTACTATTTCGTACATTATACAATACTTAAAAGCAAGGTTTGTAAAACTTGATCGATCCAGCTCACTTTAAAGGGGTTAAGCTCAAATATATAGGCAACAGAGTGTACCGATGTCCAATAGTTATATATTGATGAAGGGATAACAAATTTAGACAACAAACTATTACAAACGGAAGAAAACACAACTACAAAAAGTAAAAGAAAAACAGTGAATTCGACCAAAAGCGAACGCTAAAATATTTTATATAGAAACTGACTGTCTGATCAACAATGTCCATACTCCCAACTTGGCACAGGGAATTTTTAAAGAAAAAGGGTTGGTTGCACCTGGTTGATTGGCTAGTAAAAAGTCCTTTCTGTATGGCAATTGTTTAAGATAGCACTAGAATAAAACACTGTGTGACCAAAAAAAAAAAAAAAAAAAATAAAACAAGAAAAATAATTTTGTTGTCGCACGTACAAGGATGAAAATTAAATGTGACGAAAATATAAAAAATAAAAAAGCGATCATTTTAAGGTTACACTTTAAGTAGCATAGCTTTACACATGAAGCATCTATTAAATTAAGATGATTTTAAATAAAACATTGTAGGAAACATACATTTAGCTGTAAACCAACAGTTCTTATTATATAAGGGAGATGTTTACTTTAATACTTTAGACAGCACAGCTACGTACACCCCAATCAACGGACGAAGGCACATTAGTAGTATAGAATGAGCTTTTCGCTTAGTTTCATGAGGGATTTAGGGGAAAGATTTGTGACGTCATAGTTCTATTACGTCATCAACCGGAAGTGACGCCAAAGACCGGAATTGGGTATCGCGCATGACCGGAATTCACGAGACCGAAAATGGTCACCGCACATGCGATATCGGAAGTCACGTTTAGTTTCCCACCTTTCCCAGTTAGTGTTCCAAATTTTTCCCGCCCTTTTTTCGTTTTACGTACTCATTGGGGTAGTTTAGGGTAATGGTTTTCGGATTTTTACCATAGGTTACAAAGGTATAGTTTTGAAGTCAGGTTCGGAACGAAAATGTTAAATCCGAATTACTGATTTGGATGCTTTATCAGAAGTCCGCGTTCTGAAGTCCGAGTACGGAAATAACATATTCATATTGCGGATTGAGTGCTTTCTATGAGGTCCACGTTGACAAGTTACGAAAAGGTTCGAATTCCGGATTGAGGTGTTTTATGTGAAGTCCGCTTTTTCAGTTCGGTTACAGATCACCTAAGTATAGTTAAGTATGTCACTCTTGTTTGGTTTTTGCTGCTGCTGATGGACGATAGGGTTTTTCTGCTTCTGCTGTTTTAGTGTGATTTAAAGGTGTTTTCATGAAGGATTTTCGCTGCTCCTGTAGCTCTTGTCGTGCTCATTTCATAGGCTCGTAATCTTCTTCGGCCCTCAAGCGTTTTGCAGTAGCTTTGATTTTTCTGTGAACCGATTCTATTGCAATCTTCCTTTAATCAGAAATCATGTTTAAGGACCTGTTTCCAAGCTCTTCTCTGTAAGTTGTTTTCATTCTATGATAGACAAGAGACCGTGCTTCGTATCTTTCGCAGCCGTCTTCGAATTGTTCTTGATGAAGATCGAATGTTTTTCTGTACCAAGGATTCCCATTGGTCAGTGGTGTTGGATGTATTGTCAGTTTTTCCTGCATCTAACTCAAAGACCGAATCTATAATGGACGCGTCTGAGCTTAATTCACTAATTTCAGTTTTCTTCTCACTTTCTCCCGTGTCATGTATCTTTTCCTTGTATCGTTCAAGATTATATTTTCGTTGAGTTTGACATCCACATATATCGCACCGCAACGTGTACATTATTGTGTCCTTTTCGTTTGACATCCGAAGATTAAATTAAGTAGTCCTTTAATGAACGTTCAATGCATATACAAATATTTCTTAGTTTGACTCGTTCTCCTTCTTATGAGTCAACCTTTTGCGAAAAAGTCATTCCTGGTCTGTTTGATATCCTTTTTGTCTTGCTTGATACGGTTATTATTGTATCTCCACAACTTATAGTACATGTCTACAAGATTCTTCTGTCGAGATCATGATATGAGGAGTTGCATCCCCGTTCTTATTTCGATGTTTGTATTTTCTTTGAAATTTCGTAGTAGTTTTTTTTTTTTTTTTTTTTTCTTAGCGTTGTAGTTGACTCATATTAGATAAGCATATGGCATATTCTCTTGAGACGTGCGTATTGTACTAGTTTTTTTGAAGCTGATAATAGAACCGTTTGTTTCGTCTTATATTAGTTATCGTGTCGATTTCTACATTCCTTCCCCTCCCTCCTTGTTAATCACAATTGTTCCCGATCATTTTCAAGCTACTCGCATCTGCTCTCTATATCTATATAGCTGTTCCCGGCTGTTCTCGAGATTTTTCAAGATACTGACAGTTGCTCTTGATTTTTTCAAGATACTCACAGCTACTCTCGATATTTTTCGACATACTCACAGTTGCTCTCGATATTTTTCAAGATACTCACAGTTCCTCTTGGTTTTTTATACGCCCGTCAAAATTTTGACGGGACGTATTATGGTATACAAATGTCGTCTGTCCGTCTATCCGTCTGTCCATCTGTCTGTCCGGCGTAAACATGTCGCACCGTAACTTGAGAACGACTTATCCAAATTTCATGAAACTTAACATAGTTGTTTCTTATGATGGTCAAACGATCTGTATACTTGTTGGTGAAAATAAGATTAAAACTTTTTGAGTTACGGGACTTAGTAACTAAAACAGGTTTGTATTTTTTTTTTCACATGTCGCGCCGTATCTCAGAAACAATTTATGATTATTGCTTAAAACTTTACACACTTCTTAGTTATATTAATCTTAAGATCTGTAGACTTTTTGGTGATGATTCAAAATTTTATTTTAGAGATATTGAGTATTTTGTTAAAAAAGGGGGAGGGATTTTTCACATGTCGCGCCGTATCTCAAAAACAGTTTATGATTATTGTTTAAAACTTAATACACTTCTTAGTTATATTAATCTTAAGATCTGTATACTTTTTGGTGATGATTCAAAATTTTATTTTTGAGTTATTGAGTATTTTGTAAAAAAAGGGGAGGGGTTTTTCACATGTCGCGCCGTATCTCAAAAACGATTTATGATTATTGCTTAAAAATTTACACACTTCTTAGTTATATTAATCTAAAGATCTGTATACTTTTTGGTTTTGATTGAAAATTTTATTTTTGAGATATTGATTTTTTTTTTTTTTAAAGTGGGGTTTTCACATGTCGCGCCATATCTCAAAAACGACTTATGATTATTGCTTAAAATTTTACACACTTCTTAGTTATATTATTCTAAAGATCTGTATACTTTTGGTTTTGATTCCAAATTTTATTTTAGAGATATTGAGTTTTTTGTAAAAAAAAAGGGGGGGGGTTTCGCATGTGAGAAACTATTTATGATTATTGCATAAAAATTCACACACAAGACGACGGGCGTATCATGCGCTCATGGCATAGCTGTTTATTACTAGTATCTGTCATCATCTGCATAAAGGTCCGGTTATTACCCCTGCGGTTTTCCTTTTCTCTTTAACTCATATTTCAATTGGCGTGATGACGTCACTTCCGGTTCAGAGATGAATTATTGTGTGATGTCAAAAAGGTAGCATTCGGGAAGAAACCTCTTCGTTGACAAATTCTGCCAACAAAAAAATCATTCTGGTACAAGAAAAATGATGATTTGAATGAAATGAAATCAAACAGAGCTATAAAAATACGATTACACGTGCTTGTAGTGTACTTTAAACTTTTGTTTATGTTTACATCAGATATTATGACCATTGGAATTCTTCAGAGATTGACTCGATGGTTAATTAGATGGCACCTAGACTTAATTACACACGAAATCTTGAAACATTATTACGAGTCTATGTATAGTTAATACTTTCTTTAGGACTTTTTGTAATTTAGACAGTTGTTTAAATATGTTATAAATATTATATCGTAATTTGAGTCAAAGTATTTTTTTCAGGGTAAAGGTAATTAACCATGAAGTTGACTACACCAACTGTAAACTTTATTCCTGATTTTGCAGTTTACTGAACAATGAAAATGATATTGAGAAAACTCAGTGCATGTTTTACTAAACAATAACTCTCTCTCTTTCTTATAGAATGTATTGGTCCTGTAGAAAAAGTCAAAACATTCAAAACGTTGTTAGAGGATTTAAAAGGATATTTGTCAAGGAAATTACCGTCAGAGAATATCCTATCTTATAACATTACATGGCAGAAAAAGGGTGAGTAAATATTCATAATATAGATAAAATTAAGGTCACTGCAACCTTTTTCAATGTATTCTATAAAATATTGTGATTTTAATCTGATTTTTATATGGTAAGAGCAAATCATGAATAATAGTTAAATTATATTTGCTGTTATATTAACTGTTTACAAGTTATGTCCATTTGGTCAATTGCTGGATATATTATTTTTTAAAATGTAGAGCTACTTGATGAACCAAAGAAAATCCTAAATATTATAAAACAGTTTACATGTATTGTTTTCTTTTGTAAAAATCAGGATTGGATCCAGGTTTTAAAGAACACAGTGATTACCTAGATAAAATCACTGATGATGCAGAAAAGAAATTAAAACAGTTAATAAATGACATGATTCGAGCAGACAAGAAGAACAAACAGGATAATTTACGTCTTGAAGTCAAACAACATCTCTTGTTTTGTCAGTCAAAGTGTGCTGATTTTAAAGGCAAAGAAGATACTTTAAAGGTAGGTCTTTCCATCATGGGATCATTTTCCTAGGTAACTATGTGTTTTGCCTGAAAACAAACTTTAATCTAATTTAATTTAACAGACTTTCTATCTGCTTAACAGCTAACAGTGATGAGTTTATAAGGTGTGAGCACTTGGTTACCCACGCCTTTTTTGCCGATACTTTCAATTACGAATAGTGTACATTCTTGTTTGTTATATTTTTATATTATAATGGAGAGAAATATTTAAATTATTCTTGCAATTTTAATGGCTATCTTAAGAGGGTATTTCAGCCAATATACCAAGTGAACGATCTTAGATCAGAATGACGGAATTAAGACTCTCATGTATAATATAATTGTTATTTTGGCTTCACATGGGATATGGGCTCAAATTCCCTGTCAATACCCTATATCTTCTATACCATATGAAACACTGAAAGGGAATACCAGCCCATGCTTCTATGAATCTCCTGATTCATAAATAATATTTTAATCATACTACTGATTTTCCAGTTTGAAATGTTAAACTGTGTATTGTTTGCCATGCAGCTTGGGCTTGTGCAATGGGAAGCAGTATGATAGTCTATAGTTGTTGACAACAATGAAATTTGATCAATGGTGGATGGTTGTCTCAGTTGCAATCATACCACATATTTGTGTTTCTTCTTCAGGCAGTACACAACTATATTAAAAGTGACAAAAGACATCCTCTTGTTATTCATGGAGAATCTGGTAGTGGTAAAACATCACTTATGGCCATGATTGCCAAAAAAGCTAATGAATGGCTTGATGGGAAGGCAACTGTTGTCATTAGGTAAGATTTTGCTATGTCAAAAGAAAAATGATTTTATGCTGAAATAGTCACCTATTTCTACAGAAGATTTTAATCTTATCAGAAGTTTTACAATAAAATAATCTTACAATTAACCGGATTTAAGTTATCAAATATATTTTTTGTTTATTCTTTGGGCGAGCTGAAAACATAAAAAGATCTATTATGCCCTCTTTTTGAAAAGGATTCAGTGTAATGAGGGGGTGTGTCTCTCTTTTCAAACCCTTCATTCTTCTGTCACACCTTTATATCAGCAGTTGTTCTTAAACAACTTAACAGAGTTTTGAAAAAATTTCACAGAATCATACATGATTTTCTTTTGCAAGTCAATAAACAAATGGACTCTGTTTTCATAGACATATGACAATTGACTTCGAACCAAAACTCTCTACAGCTGTTATACCTCAAAGGAGAAGTGTCCCTTAATAGTTACCTTACTATTAGAAATATGGTCGCCTTTAGTTCACACGTGAAAGAACCCAACAGAGATTTTTCTTTGAATATCTTGTTCGTTTAAATGTTTAATCCAGATTCTAATGGCACTACTGTACTAAACTATTCCGGTTAGTCAGATGTTGTACGATGATAGGTCGCACTAGAAATAACCGGAAGTGTTTACTGCATTATTAATGCGCAATGCAAACCATTACACATTTCAACTCAAGTTGTATGCTCAGTATCCTATTTTGTATATATAGTTTTGTCATCGTTTCGCGTCGTTTTGAAAATTATAAGTTGTCAATAAGTATTATTTTTAATCGCAATTAAGCATAGAAATAGAGTATAAAGACATCCCTTGGGCCGGTATTATTCGCTTTAAATATGAACACAAATGAAAATAATTGCAAGCAGATTGCACAAAATTACCCTTACCATTACATTAAAAATGCTTTTCACTCTAAAAATGCATAACAATTCATTGCATTTAATATGGAATTGCTATGAGCATAGACTCACAACTGACTAATGCCAATGAATAAAATCATTTTCATAAGGGCTATACGAACAACCATTAATATTTCATTTGCCATTTACAAACTTTCTGTGTAATTTTGATTTAAATACATATAGACATTTTCATCTAACATTTTTTACATGTACAATGTGTCAAAATAACATTGGTCATTGATACAAAGAATATCTCGTGTTGAACAAGTCTTATTTCTAACAGAAATAACAAAAGGACAATTGTGTTATAGTTTACTTCTTGTATGTTCCATTTTAACTCATTTCTTTTCTGAATGGATTAACATTTGAGGTTTATATATGTTTGTAGGTTTCTTGGAACAACTCCGAAAAGTTCCAATCTTTTTGATTTGCTATGTAGTTTGACAGAACAAATCATCGTAGCCAAAAACTTGGAACGTCTAAATCCAAAGGTAGGAATTTTTATTGTTTTATAAAATGAAGCAGAAAATCCTGTAGTTCCTTATTAAAACTGTGGTGCAGAGGTATACTTTTAAAATTCACCATAGTTACAGTAGTATTTAATACATATAAACAAAAATCAGCGACGAATGTTATCAGTGAAATCAAAATTTATGAAGCCAGAAAAATGATAAATGAGGACAACAATTTAAGTTACATTAACCTAGTGTTTTTCTATGTCGCAAGTAGTCACTCCAATAACAAGAACAAACATTCAAATTATTGTTTCGGTTAATTAAAATATTATGTGGTTAATGTTAGGAAGTCTTAACTCTTCAAACAACTAGTTCTATACAAAATATTGAGTACTTCAGCGTCATGTTATGTTGTTAAAGCTGAATAATTAAATGAATTAATTTTAATTTTAATTGTGTGAATTAAATTAATATGATAGCTATGCACTTTTGTTCAATAGTTATCTGAACAACAACAATTGCAGTTTAAAACTTGAATTATATTTTCCTTGGAAAAAAGTTATCAAATCATAATTATGAATGTAAATTATAGGTTCTTTTTTTCTAGAGCATCGAAGAAGCTTTGTCTATTTTTCAACAGACTTTAGCAGGAACAGCAACATCCGAACATAATATAACAGGAAGAACACAATCTGAAGAGAATATAGCAGGAACAACAGAACCTGGAAAAATGAACATCACAAGTCCTTTAGTCCTAATACTGGATTCTCTTGATCAGTTGGACCCTTCCTACAATGCAAGAGGAATGAGGTGGTTACCACCATTTATCGGCAATCCTCATGTTAAAGTTATAGTTTCAACCTTAGAAGATCAAAAATATGAAGCATTTCCTAATCTCAAGGTATAACAAAATCTTCTAAGGTTTTAAATAAAAAAACATTGATATAAAATAAGATTTTGTATTATTTAGATTGAAATACAACATAATGATAATTATTTACACCACTGGGTCGTTGACATTGCTTGTAGACGTTTCATTCCCTAGGATATCACTAGTCCAGTAGTCAGCAATTCGGTGTTGACATGGAATATCAATTATATGGTCATTTAAATAAATTCATTGTTTGCAAAACTATGAATTTATCGAAATACTAAGGATTTTATAATCCTATACATATATTACCGTAACCGTATTTGGCATAACTTTTTGGATTTTTGGGTCTTCAATATTCTTCAACTTTGTACTTGTTCGGCTTTCTAAACATTTGGATTTGAGCGTCGCTGATGAGTCACATGTAGAAGAAATGTGCGTCCGGCGTATAAAATTATAAGCCTGGTACCTTTGACGCCTATTTACACCACTGGCTCGATGCCACTGCTCGTGGACGTTTTGTATCACCAGCTCAGGAGTCATCACTTCAGTGTTTATGGTGTTAAAGAACTCGGCGAGTATAATTTGAAAGAAATAAAATTAGAAAAGAAAAAGCGGTTGCCTGACTTGATCTTATATAATCCACCCCTCTTAAAGAATATTTTAAAAAATATTGACAGACAGCTTTCAACAACAACCTCGGGGACTGCAGACTCTTGATAGGGATATAACTCTTCAGAATAAAAAAAGAATACAGTGCGCTTTGAACTTGCTTATCAGTGACCAACCCTTACCTTACTATTCTGTTGTAATGAAACAGCATATCACATATTTTGCCTTAAAATCGTAAGATATACATAGTTTACTCTTCAATCGCCTACAATACTAAACTCATCAATTCTCAACAATCTAATGTGTAATATCTACAAATCTTAGACAAAGCCAATCACAGATTTTTAACTAGAGTTATGCCCTCAGAAATAATATAAGTGTGAATAAACAGCATCTCAAGGGGAATGGAATCGTTAGTCTTTAGCAAAGGTGCAACAAAATGAATTGCATTTACTTATAGAACATAAGTGCAATAAAAAGTGAACATTACGATACAAGTCTTTGCAAAGATAATCCAAAACAATTTCATATATCAAAATTATATTGTTGATGATATCAACAGTGCCACAAAAGACACTTTTCTTGTCAGAATATGAGTGTGAAAATATCGAATCTGTACCTTCAATCATGGCACCATTGGTATATAAATCTAACTAATTGCTAATTGTGTCAATATGCTTCTGCTTTCCTTAAATACGGGCGGATGCGAATAGATTAGATGTGTTTCATATATTGAAAAATGAATGTAAAATAATTTTACCCGCTTTGCTGATATTTCAGTTAGCACCTGTTTTAAATTATACAGCATATGTTTTTGTATTCAGAGTAGAGTTCCAGCTGAAGGTTTTATTCCTGTGGCAACTATCCCAAGAGCTGATGTGAAATTAATTTTGAATCACTGGTTAAAAGGAAACAACGAAGATTGACGCAAGATCAGGAAGATTTGGTTTATAAATCATACGATCAGTGTCCTGTTCCATTGTATCTGAATCTATGTTTCTTAAAAGCTTCTCAGTGGACTTCTTATATGGATGTTTCAAGCATTCAGTTGTATCAGACCGTGAGAGAAGCTATTAATGGTCTATTTGCAAAACTTGAGAAACTTCATGGATATGATTTCGTGTCTAAAACTTTAGGATATCTAACTGCAGGTAACATGTTTTGAAAATTATATTAAAATTGAAATGATTAAATAGGAAAATTTTAAATGAAGATATCAAAGCGACCTTCATGTTCAAAAGTTAAAGATAATCTGATAAAGGGCAAATGTAAAACCAAACAGCAACAAAAACAATTAACAATCTATACAAGACATCATAGAAACTAAAAACTGAGCGACACAGCCTTTAAAATAAACCAGGGGTGATAATATATTTAGTATTATAGTAAACTTTGCAAATATTGATGTCATAATGTAACATATTTGATAGAATAAGGTCCTTCGTCAATTTGTTGTTGCGAAGTGAGAAACCTCTGTGTTTGCCGGAACCTCTTCAAATTTGAATAAGATGTTTTCACATCAACATCTGTCATGAAAATAATTAGAAATATCTGAAATACAGAAACATACTTTTGAGTTGTGAAGAGTGACTTATAAACTTCAGGATCACATTTTGAAAATACTAAAAAAAGATACTTTATTGCCCCATTATATATACGTATGTGCTGGCCTTAATATGTCAATGTTTAGTTTATTTAACGTATAGTTTTTGCCC
>CM029607.1:55635978-55781193 GCA_017311375.1 Mytilus coruscus
AAGAACGAACTATAAAATCAGTTGAAAAAGACTTAACTCTATCAGATGGATACAAATAGACGTGTTAGGAAAGGGGTTTAAATACTGCGCTGATGTTAAATACCAAAATCGATACAAGATTTAAGTGTGGACTTTCTCAAAATGCAATTGCACTGAAAAGTATCCCGGCGTAGAATAATAGTTTACCTTTGTGGTGTGTTTATACAACATGAAGCGAACAGTTAACGTCGACTCCAGATTTAAAGACGTGCATTGGCCTTACGTAGATCTTCATACATTCATACATTAATTTGTATTTTTTTGATTTAAGAGTGCAAAACAAAACTTAACAAAAATATATGTAAGAGTCAAGAATTGGAATGACGGATTTTACGGCCACAAGTCCAAATATATATATTAAGCGACATGATTAGAATATGTTTAATAGTTAAATAACTCAGTTTGTCTCTCCACAATAGATATGTTCTATTTCCGTTGCAAAATATAGTTTGCATGCATTTTGTGTCCAGGGATACAGGGACGCGTATATATGTGTGGCTTAAACAAATCAGTACTAATCTGAACTCATCGTTATATCTATATATAAAAAAGAAAATAAAAAGTGGACACAAGTGGATACAGTGCTATTTCTTTATAAAACTTTAAGAATCAGGGGGCTACAGTAGAAGGTTGTCTTGCTGCATCGTTTTAATGTTCAAGAAAACCACTTTCCATGAGCTATATGTGATTCGTATTGTCTACTACTTTCTGGGTATGAATGCAATGAATGGACAGAGGGACGAAAGAACCTATCACTATATACTGTCCAATTTAGAAAGCGGAGTGTAAAGTGAATCTAAGGCAAAACAAAATGAAGCAAATCGAAAAAAAAAAAAGCCCGACATATAATTTAGCAGACTTTGTTTTGAAAGAGGTGAAAATGAATATTCCATTTTCAAAATAACCTCCTGACCCAAAGATACTAACATTAACTTCTCCATATGAAAGTTTAACGCCACTTTCAACAATATCTAAATATAATCGTGGTGTTCTGTTTTGTTGGTGGAGGAAGCCGTGGTAACAAGAAAAAAAAACAACTTCCGACCCTTCACCGAAACGTAAATTTAACATGCTTGATAATGTCCAAACGTTGTAATCTTTTAATACTTAATTCGATAACCTCTCTTTTCCGAAAAACTAACTGATAAAAGTTGATAGAAGGAAAATGTCAGGGCAAATTTTTTTATGTGAATAAGAATTAATTCATTTAACATTATATAAAATTGTCAGTGACCTTTCTAGATAAAACAAAAATATAAAGATAATCAAATTGAAAACGCTTTTGTTTCAGTCTTTTTTTTTATTGTCAAATACACAAATTTCTAGTTTGGTTTATTTTTAGAATTTTACGCTACTGTGTAACACATTTCTCTATTATAGAAAATGATATAAAATAAGGAGATACGGTATGATTGCCAAAATAGACAACTATCTACCAGAGACCAAATGACGTAAATGTTTGCAACTATAGATCACCATATGACAGACCCCCAACACGGAGCAAAACCATTCTCGCATATAAAAGCTAAGACAGGCCCCGACATAACAATTATTTTTTAAATAAATTTCAAATAAACAAACGTTTTGAACAAAGATTGATGTAGAGTAAAAAATCGCATTCGAATGTGATTTGATTCCTGTGTTTTTTTCTATTTATTTATTTTGATCACTTTGTAGATTTTCCTTGTAGTCGTTCAACAAAAAAGTAAGAAATGGGGGAACAACGATCTTAAACTTAATCGATCCCTACTATGACACAATGCAAGAATAATGTTCGTGTTGTTTTGCTGGATCCTCGTCTGTGTATTGCGGAATAAATTGTTACTATTTTATTGTTTAAAAATCATCTCCACAGTGTAGATACTATTCTGTACGCTATCCGGAAGTCGCGATTTTCGAAGCGAGAACTTTTTGGATCACATTTTAAACTTGATGGATATACTAAATTAAACGGTAAGTTGATCATCTGTACATTGCTTAATGATTAATTCAGCTGACATCGATATTCTCAAATGGTTTAGAATTAAATTCAGCAATTCATTATTCGTATCTTTGCCTTAATCAAGAGATTTTTAAGTGCATCACTAAGGAAAATCAGTCGGTGAACCTAAAAAAAATCTTTTTACCCTCTTAGTGTACAAATTAACGTAAAAACCAGACTTAATTAACTAAATGAAGTATATTTCAAGTGGTGGTAAAAGTTTCAACCAGATCTTTGAAGCCAGAAATAAGAAAATTACACTTGTTTGAATTTCTCACTGTACGATCAGTCTCGCTTGTATATTTTGAAAATGTATGATCAGTCTTTATTTCACTGTATTCTAGTGGTGATTTCAAAGTTATTTACGATACATTAGAAGGTGGCATTTTCTAAATAACACAAATATATTTCAATAAATTCACATCCTGAAAACATGTTTTATTTGGTATGCAGTTTAGTCAGTGCTTGCATTTCTCATTTCCATGGAAATTACTTGGACTTTGTATATTGCAATATTTTTGTTGATATTTGGTTTAAATTGAATGATAAAATTAAGTTTTGTTATTTCTTTTATGTAGATAACCTTTCTTTTTTTTTTCATATCAGGCAATAAAAAGCCGTATGTGAACAGAAGCAATGAGAGTGGATTAGCTGACAGATATGTTGTTACCCAGCCAATCAAATATGGTGATACATACAATTTAAGGAAGCTGAACAACCTTCCATACCATCTTTCTATGTCTAAAAGGGTTACACAATTGAAGGATGAATGTCTGATGAACTTACCATTTATTAATACTAAACTAGAAAGTTCTTCTGTAAGGTAGACAAAAATATTTAGAAATATAAAATTCATAAACCGATTATCAAGTCATTTCTTTATAAGAAAATAACAATCAAAACCAAGGAGTGAAAAAGACTCATAAAACCAAGAAAATATCTACAAAAAAAGTTAAAATAAATAAGAAACAACACGAACTCCATCAAAAACTGAAGTGAAATCAGATGTTCCTGGAGGATAAGCATTTCCTGCACCATACACTGCACCCGTCGTGTTATTTGTTTGTCCAGTCCGGTAATGATGGAAGGTTTCTTATGACTAAGGAAGAATATCAGATACAATTTCTGACACACTTGTGTCATAATGGCCAATCAGCTCATGATGGTGATAATAAAATTTATTGACTTTAATTTGACTGATTCATAACCCTGTCTAACTAACTTTTGAGAAAGCAGTATTCCTCGCTCAACACAATCAAAGTACTGAGAACTTGCCCTAGAGAAACGTATCGATTGAGACACATATACTCCATAAGCTGGTGACGCTGGTATATTGCTACTCAGAAATGGAAAGTCCTTGCGTTTGTCATAGATTTTTTAACCTACCATCAGAATTAATTTCAAGAAAAAGGTCTAAATATGAAGCATATTTATCTGTGTCGGTAGTATCTTTAATTTAAAGTTGACTATGATATATTAAATGTAAGTGATCACTGAATATACCGGCAGGTGAAATTAAAAGACTGGGCCAATTTCTTTTCTCCTTTCTGCACAAGTCCTTGGATAAATTCTGCTTCATAGGAGTACAGAAACAAATCTGCAAGTAGAGGAAGGCATTTGGTAACCATTTCGATCCCAATAGTCTGTTGGAAGATCAAATCTCCGAATTCAACAAATATGTTGGCAATCAAAAAGTCCAGCATGGCATTGATATCTCCTTCAGTGTATTTTCTATTTGACTCTGTATGATTTTTCATAAAGTAAGCCGAATTTCTTTCCAAAACTAGATATTTAAAACGTCTACTGCCCTTTTTCCTAAAGAAACATAAATTGACGAGTTTTTTTCAGTCGTGCTTTAAGTTTAGTGTGTGGAAGGATGGTATAAAGAGTTGAAAAATCAAAAGTTTTAATGTTGGAACAGTATTTAAGTGATTGAGATTATAAGTTCTCCAATAACTCTTTTTATTAATTAGTCAGAATCCACATCTGATTGACACCATTTCTTGAATATGCCGTTTATGAATATTTCTGATGTCCTTCTTTGACTGCAGTAAGTACGACAGTAAGAACTTTAGAAAGGGGTTTAGTGGAACATTTGCAATATACCCTTCCTTATAAGGGATCTTATGAAGCTTAGGGATCCATTATAAGGATGGAAGATCAAAGTCTTTGTCTTTTGGATTAACACCAAAGGAGAGAAGAACCAACTGGTGGTTTTCCAGGATCTCCGCTTCGTAAGTGTACTTAGTGTATCAGTAGGATTTCCAAGTGTGTTATTTATCCCGAGTTCCTTAATTAGGCAGTCAAGATAGTGTTTTTTGCAAACAAAAGCAATATTGTTTGAGGCTTTGTCAGCTGGAACGACGACATATTTGTCATGGAGGCTTGATAATTCCTCTACGACCTGAGGGTCGTTGACGATTGAAGTAGCTTTGGTTCACATTGACCCTTTAAGCTTACAAGTTATTATTTGAATTTATGACCTCACTGCTTTTATCCACTCTGAAAGAGTGTCAACTTCAACAATTTCTCTTTTTGTCCAATCTTTTGCATAATCCTTAAAAGAATCCATCAGTGGTTTTAAGTTTTGCTTCCAATTGATTGACTGTGAATCTCTGTAACTCGGACCTTTAGACAAAAGTAGTCTCAGCTTGTAATTATTGACTATGTTTAAGTCTCCAGAAGTTACAAGGCCAGCATAATTATACACGAAATGAGAACGTTAACAGGCACAATCAGGTGGTTTAGCTGTAATATCATCAATGTTCAGATTCTGCAACACTTTTTTGTGATTATAATTTTGAAAAAAAACAGGATTGGTATAGGTATATGATACTGTAGGAGAAGCGTGATCCTTAAAGTAAGGAGCTTTTTACTCGTTTATGGTGGAAAATATTACTTATGTTGATAGCAAAAATAACCTTGTTTGTCAAACTTCAAGTTCCTTGGAATGTTCAAAAACCGGTCGGAATAATCTATGGTAAGCAATATCCATCACAATAGCAACTATTCTATACTTAGCAGATTGACTTTCTGTGGTGTGCGATTCTGCACACGTTTTCAATAGAGAACTCAGTCTAGAAAGTGTTAGAGAGTAGTTTAGAGCGAGTATGATGAATAACAAGAGGTTTACTGATATGTTCAACAAGGCCTTTGATAGAAACATCATGCATATCAGGTGGGTTATAGCTACGATGTCCGTGGTTCCTTGGCCGACGTAGGGACATATTGAATAAATCCATCACATTCACTGAACTACAGATAGGACTACTCAAGTTACCTACAGTATCAATATTATCGTTACATCCATAAGGTGTTGCAGTACCTAAATCTCTGATCAAGTACTCTTCTCGTTGTCTGCGAAACGGTTATTGGTGTGGTGATCAATTTTTTCCAAAATGCGAACTTTCATTGAATTTACGGAATGATCAATTTGTTTGAAATGCTGGTAAATGATTTGTTGGATATTTATATCGTTTACACTATGTCTATGCCCATTCATTCGGGTATTCAATCTACCTTTTCTTTCGCCTACATTTATCAAAATACACAGAGTAAAACATTAGGCAAACATCCCCTCCTCCCCATGGTAGAGGAAGAGGTTTTCTTAAAACGAATAACAGTATTTTAATTGAAGATAAGTATAAAACCTTAGAAACAATCTAATTTTGAATTATAAAGAAATGTGGCTTACCAGAGACTATAGATAGTCGGATTTCTTTAAATCCGAAATATGGGACATAACTGTAAAGTATTGTAAATACAAGCCATCTAAAAAACAAAGTAAAAGATTTAGAGACTAACTTACAAAAATAAACAATAAAATTAACCCTTCTGACGAAACAAAGAACAAAAAGGAAACAATTGAAAAAAAAAACCTAGAAAATCTTTATAAAAATGAAATTAAAGGTGAACAGGTCAGATCAAGAGGTGAAATGGTTAGAAGAAGGTGAAAAAAACCACAAAAAAAGTTCTTAGTTAAGAAAAGTCGAGAGAGACAAAAAACATATTTCGGCTTTGAAAGATAATCAAGACAAAACTATTACAGATCCATCAAAAATTCTTAATTTAGAATAATGTAACTATGAATGACACGCTCTCGACAAATCATTTGTTGACAACAAGTGATTTAAAAAAAACTATTTTACATTTGATAATCAATTTTTTGTTTGACTGGAGTTAAAATTTAATTCAATTTTCCTTTTTTTTCTCATTACAGAATCCAAAAAATGTTCAAATGTTGAAAGTTATTTCCCTTAATATTAATATCATAAAAAAACATTTCTATGGGTTGGTGTGGGAAACGTAAACGCATATCTTTTAGCTCATCTGACTTTAAAGGTCAGGTGAGCTATAAACTTCACTAGATGTCTCTCCTCTGTCCATCCTCTCTCCATTATTAATTTTATTTTACAAAATGTTCTTTGAAACTACTGGTTCTGTTACTTCCAAACTTTCATACCGATATAACATGTTACTTTTATTATTCTTCCCTTAGTTTATTTATTTTGAATTTACATTGTATCATAGCTTACCCAAATTATATCACATGAATTATCCCCTACGCAAAGCTTTCTTTATCCATTTTTGTAATTTTAAAGAGATAAGCTTGATTTATGTGATCATCAATTGGTCAACGGCGGACGGTGTAAATAGTCTTTAAAAATGTAATAGCTAAACAGATAACTGCAACGATACACTATTACAAAGTCCACAAGCGAATCATGTATTGCTTTTTAGGCATTTGAGTTTAATTAAGACTGACGGAACAAAAATACAATTATTTTGCCGTCTACAAAAATCATCAGAAATATATTTGTATTGTCTGATGAAAGAAATTACACGTTATAGTTCCCTGGACAGTTCATAATATCACATAGACACGTATATACCTTCAAATTGCCGTTGTTTTTTTTTCAAAATCACGACTGGTCATACAGTCAAAAAATCTGAAATCGATTCTAGAATACAGTCAATTCTAGACTGATCGTACAGTAATTTATTTTGGGATCCTCAAGGAAAACATATTTTTTTATGGGAAATACGAATATTCTACTTAAATACGAAAAGAATATTGAAACAGTATATATTTAACTGTAAACTGATGCAAATATTTGCAATAAAAGATCATTTGCTTTGTACTACGAGAGCAAAATTGTCCATCGATTTCACTTTTTTCCATCAAGTTGGTGTGATGCACACGTATATTTTATATTCTAATGCATGTTTTTGTTACAGTTACTCATATTTATGATGCTATACATACCTTGAAGATGTTCAAAGCACTTTATAGATATATGAGTAAACAAATGATAAGAAAAGTCACCGTAGGCAAAACCGTCCTGTTAGCCAGTTGGAAATCATCGCTTCGAAAATCGCGACTTCCGGATAGCGTACAGAATAGTATCTACACTGTGATCTCAGCATTATCAAACAAATCCATACAGTTAACTATAATGAATGATTATCTGTACTTTTTGAGATGGTCCCCACTATAGCCTGTAGTGGTATTGGTATTTAACATCAGCGTTAAAATCGTATTGACTTTCCTAACACGTCTAATAGAAACACATCTAACATCCTGTAATAGCATTTATGTGACTAATTGTAAATACAATATTGAATATATATTACTCTTATAGATTTTATGTGACTAATTGTAAATACTATATTGAGTATGTATTCCTGTAATAGCTTTAATGTGCCTTACTTTCAGTTGAGAGAGGAGCAGATGGTGCTACAGTTATCTACTGGTACCATAGACAGTTTATTGAGGCAGCTCAGGATAGATACTGTAAAGAAGAAACCAGTGTTACAAACCTTCATACTGCTTTGGCAGACTACTTTTTAGGAACTTGGTCCAATGGTACTTATTTTTATCATCTATTCTAAATATAAGATCAAACAAGTTTATTTCATGTGAAATTAATGTAAAATTATATGCAATTGATGTTTGGTTCCATGAATGCAAGTTCCCTTTCGGTTAAATTAGCATCATTTAGGTTCGTCCAAGTTTTGTAACATTTTCAATTTTCTAAAGTATGCCAATTTGCATCGCCATAACAAATGATAAGAGACATATACATGTACCTGTTGTTTTTTGCAGTTAAAGACGATACAGTTGGCGATTAAGTAGTTTAATTGGAACAAAATAAAAAGCGAATGATATTTTCACTTATATAAGCTACAAATTAGTACATCTAATTTGCACTCAGGTTATTCGACTTAACCAAAAAGTCAAGGTCTAATGACTTTAAATGTTTTGCAAATCTTACGAAGTTTATTTGACACCACTTGTTATAGATCAGTAATAAGCGTTATGAAGTAATGATATCAATGATATGGTTTCTTTTTTTATAAATTTACTGTTTTCAAAACTATGAACTATTCGAAAAACTAAGGATTTTCTTACCAAAGTCATAGATTACCTTAGCCATATTAGGCATTACTTTTTAGAATACTTGGTCCTCAATGCTTTTTAACCTTGAAATTATTTTGGCTTTTGAAATATTTCTATTCGAGTGTCACTTTGTAGACGAAACGCGCATCTAGTGCATACAAATATAAGCCTGGTATTCTTGATTTTTTACAAACACTGGGTTGATGCCATTGCTGGTGGACAATAATAAGGTAATTTTTTTTTTAATTTACAGTTTGCAAAACTGAATTATGCGAAAAACTAAGGATGTTCTAACCCTAGGCATATATTATCTTAGCCATGATTCGAGCTTCACTGATGAGTCTAATGTAGACGAAACGCGCGTCTTGTGTATACTATCTTATAGTTCGTTTCTGTGTGTGCTGCATTATCGTTTGTTTTTTGTTCACTTCAGTGTTTCTGTTGTTTCGTTGTTTTCCTCTTGTGGTTGATGTGTTTCCCTCGGTTTTGGTTTGTAGCCCGGATTTGTTTTTTGTCTCAATCGATTTATGACTTTCGAACAGCGGTATACTACTGTTGCCTTTATGTATAAAATATTAGCCTGGTATACCTTTGATAATGATTTATATAAAGATGGTTCAGTGTTTATTTGAAATGAACTATTGTTTAAGATTTTTACACAGATATCATATTAAAGTTTCTTATTATACATTCAGTTTCTGACGTACCACTAGAAGTGAGACATGTTTTATTTGGTATGCAGTTTAATCAGTGCTTGCATTTCTCATTTCCATGGAAATTACTTGGACTTTGTATATTGCAATATTTTTGTTGATATTTGGTTTAAATTGAATGATAAAATTAAGTTTTGTTATTTCTTTTATGTAGATAACCTTTCTTTTTTTTTTCATATCAGGCAATAAAAAGCCGTATGTGAACAGAAGCAATGAGAGTGGATTAGCTGACAGATATGTTGTTACCCAGCCAATCAAATATGGTGATACATACAATTTAAGGAAGCTGAACAACCTTCCATACCATCTTTCTATGTCTAAAAGGGTTACACAATTGAAGGATGAATGTCTGATGAACTTACCATTTATTAATACTAAACTAGAAAGTTCTTCTGTAAGGTAGACAAAAATATTTAGAAATATAAAATTCATAAACCGATTATCAAGTCATTTCTTTATAAGAAAATAACAATCAAAACCAAGGAGTGAAAAAGACTCATAAAACCAAGAAAATATCTACAAAAAGTTAAAATAAATAAGAAACAACACGAACTCCATCAAAACTGAAGTGAAATCAGATGTTCCTGGAGGATAAGCATTTCCTGCACCATACACTGCACCCGTCGTGTTATTTGTTTGTCCAGTCCGGTAATGATGGAAGGTTTCTTATGACTAAGGAAGAATATCAGATACAATTTCTGACACACTTGTGTCATAATGGCCAATCAGCTCATGATGGTGATAATAAAATTTCTTGACTTTAATTTGACTGATTCATAACCCTGTCTAACTAACTTTTGAGAAAGCAGTATTCCTCGCTCAACACAATCAAAGTACTGAGAACTTGCCCTAGAGAAACGTATCGATTGAGACACATATACTCCATAAGCTGGTGACGCTGGTATATTGCTACTCAGAAATGGAAAGTCCTTGCGTTTGTCATAGATTTTTTAACCTACCATTAGAATTAATTTCAAGAAAAAGGTCTAAATATGAGGCATATTTATCTGTGTCGGTAGTATCTTTAATTTAAAGTTGACTATGATATATTAAATGTAAGTGATCACTGAATATACCGGCAGGTGAAATTAAAAGACTTGGCCAATTTCTTTTCTCCTTTCTGCACAAGTCCTTGGATAAATTCTGCTTCATAGGAGTACAGAAACAAATCTGCAAGTAGAGGAAGGCATTTGGTACCCATTTGGATCCCAATAGTCTGTTGGAAGATCAAATCTCCGAATTCAACAAATATGTTGGCAATCAAAAAGTCCAGCATGGCATTGATATCTCCTTCGGTGTATTTTTTATTTGTATGATTTTTCACAAAGTAAGCCGAATTTCTTTCCAAAACTAGATATTTAAAACGTCTACTGCCCTTTTTCCCAAAGAAACATAAATTGACGAGTTTTTTCAGTCGTGCTTTAAGTTTAGTGTGTGGAAGGATGGTATAAAGAGTTGAAAAATCAAAAGTTTTAATGTTGGAACAGTATTTAAGTGATTGAGATTATAAGTTCTCCAATAACTCTTTTTATTAATTAGTCAGAATCCACATCTGATTGACACCACTTCTTGAATATGCCGTTTATGAATATTTCTGATGTCCTTCTTTGACTGCAGTAAGTACGACAGTAAGAACTTTAGAAAGGGGTTTAGTGGAACATTTGCAATATACCCTTCCTTATAAGGGATCTTATGAAGCTTAGGGATCCATTATAAGGATGGAAGATCAAAGTCTTTGTCTTTTGGATTAACACCAAAGGAGAGAAGAACCAACTGGTGGTTTTCCAGGATCTCCCGCTTCGTAAGTGTACTTAGTGTATCAGTAGGATTTCCAAGTGTGTTATTTATCCCGAGTTCCTTAATTAGGCAGTCAAGATAGTGTTTTTTGCAAACAAAAGCAATATTGTTTGAGGCTTTGTCAGCTGGAACGACGACATATTTGTCATGGAGGCTTGATAATTCCTCTACGACCTGAGGGTCGTTGACGATTGAAGTAGCTTTGGTTCACATTGACCCTTAAAGCTTACAAGTTATTATCTGAATTTATGACCTCACTTCTTTTACCCACTCTGAAAGAGTGTCAACTTCAACTATTTCTTTTTTTGTCCAATCTTTTGCATAATCCTTAAAAGAATCCATCAGTGGTTTTAAGTTTTGCTTCCAATTGATTGACTGTGAATCTCTGTAACTCGGACCTTTAGACAAAAGTAGTCTCAGCTTGTAATTATTGACTATGTTTAAGTCTCCAGAAGTTACAAGGCCAGCATAATTATACACGAAATGAGAACGTTAACAGGCACAATCAGGTGGTTTAGCTGTGATGTCATCAATGTTCAGATTCTGCAACACTTTTTTGTGATTATAATTTTGAAAAAAAACAGGATTGGTATAGGTATATGATACTGAAGGAGAAGCGTGATCCTTAAAGTAAGGAGCTTTTTACTCGTTTATGGTGGAAAATATTACTTATGTTGATAGCAAAAATAACCTTGTTTGTCAAACTTCAAGTTCCTTTGAATGTTCAAAAACCGGTCGGAATAATCTATGGTAAGCAATATCCATCACAATAGCAACTATTCTATACTTAGCAGATTGACTTTCTGTGGTGTGCCATTCTGCACACGCTTTCAATAGAGAACTCAGTCTAGAAAGTGTTAGAGAGTACAGTTTAGAGCGAGTGTGATGAATTACAAGAGGTTTACTGATATGTTCAACAAGGCCTTTGATAGAAACATCATGCATATCAGGTGGGTTATAGCTACGATGTCCGTGGTTCCTTGGCCGACGTAGGAACATATTGAATAAATCCATCACATTCACTGAACTACAGATAGGACTACTGAAGTTACCTACAGTATCAATATTATCGTTACATCCATAAGGTGTTGCAGTACCTAAATCTCTGATCAAGTACTCTTCTCGTTGTCTGCGAAACGGTTATTGGTGTGGTGATCAATTTTTTCCAAAATGCGAACTTTCATTGAATTTACGGAATGATCAATTTGTTTGAAATGCTGGTAAATGATTTGTTGGATATTTATATCGTTTACACTATGTCTATGCCCATTCATTCGGGTATTCAATCTACCTTTTCTTTCGCCTACATTTATCAAAATACACAGAGTAAAACATTAGGCAAACATCCCCCTTCCTCCCCATGGTAGAGGAAGAGGTTTTCTTAAAGTGAATAACAGTATTTTAATTGAAGATAAGTATAAAACCTTAGAAACAATCTAATTTTGAATTATAAAGAAATGTGGCTTACCAGAGACTAGAGATAGTCGGGATTTCTTTAAATCCGAAATATGGGACATAACTGTAAAGTATTGTAAATACAAGCCATCTAAAAAAAACAAAGTAAAAGATTTAGAGACTAACTTACAAAAAATAAACAATAAAATTAACCCTTCTGACGAAACAAAGAACAAAAAGGAAACAATTGAAAAAAAAAACCTAGAAAATCTTTATAAAAATGAAATTAAAGGTGAACAGGTCAGATCAAGAGGTGAAATGGTTAGAAGAAGGTGAAAAAAACACAAAAAAAGTTCTTGGTTAAGAAAAGTCGAGAGAGACAAAAAACATATTTCGGCTTTGAAAGATAATCAAGACAAAACTATTACAGATCCATCAAAAATTCTTAATTTAGAATAATGTTACTATGAATGACACGCTCTCGACAAATCATTTGTTGACAACAAGAGATTTAAAAAAACTATTTTACATTTGATAATCAATTTTTTGTTTGACTGGAGTTACAATTTAATTCAATTTTCCTTTTTTTCTCATTACAGAATCCAAAAAATGTTCAAATGTTGAAAGTTATTTCCCTTAATATTAATATCATAAAAAAACATTTCTATGGGTTGGTGTGGAAAACGTAAACGCATATCTTTTAGCTTTTCTGACTTTAAAGGTCAGGTGAGCTATAAACTTCACTAGATGTCTCTCCTCTGTCCATCCTCTCTCAATTATTGATTTTATTTTACAAAAATGTTCTTTGAAACTACTGGTTCTGTTACTTCCAAACTTTCATACCGATATAACATGTTACTTTTATTATTCTTCCCTTAGTTTATTTATTTTGAATTTACATTGTATCATAGGTCAAATTTATTTGTTCAGTGTATGTTCAATGGTGTTAATATGTCCTTTGATTGAGTTAAGCTATTTCAGTTGATATTTTATAGTGTGTCTTTCTATGTTGTGATGTTACACTATTGTTTCAGAAAAAGGGTGAAGGTTTGGTACCATTAAAACGTTTAAACCCGCTGCATTTGTTTGCACCTGTCTTAAGTCAGGAATCTGATGTTCAGTAGTTGTCGTTTGTTGATGTGGTTCATAAGTGTTCCTCGTTTCTCGTTTTTATATAGATTAGACCGTTGGTTTTCCCGTTTGAATGGTTTTACACTAGTAATTTTTGGGGCCCTTTATAGCTTACTGTTCGGTGTGAGCCTAGGCTCCGTGTTGAAGACCGTACTTTGACCTATAATGGTTTACATTTACAAATTTTGACTTGGATGGAGAGTTGTCTCATTGGCACTCATACCCCATCTTCTTATATCTATTAACCTGGATGTTCTCAAATGTAATTATAATTGATTCTAATAAAATTGAGAATGGAAATGGGGAATGTGTCAAAGAGACAACAACCCGACCACAGAACAGACAACAACAGAAGATCACCAATAGGTCTTCAATGCAGCGAGAAATTTCCGCACCCGGAGGCGTCCTTAAGCTGGCCCCTAAACAAATATATATACTAGTTCAGTGATAATGGACGTCATACTAAACTCCAAATTATACACAAGAAACTAAAAGTAAAATAATACAAGACTAACAAAGGCCAGAGGCTCCTGACTTGGGACAGGCGCAAAATGCGGCGGGTTAAACATGTTTATGAGATCTCAACCTCCCCTATACCTCTAGCCAATGTAGAAAAGTAAACGCATAACAATACGCACATTAAAAGTCAGTTAAAGAGAAGTCCGTGTCAGAAGATGTAACAAAAGAAAACAAACAAAATGACAATAATACATAAATAACAACAGACTACTAGCAGTTAACTGACATGCCAGCTCCAGACCTCAATTAAACTGATTGAAAGATTATGTCTTCATCATATGAATATCAGGCACAATCCCTCCCGTTAGGAGTTTAGTATCATACCATCATAAAATATATGAGAAGAGCATAACCCGTGTCATGCCAACAACTGGTTTTTAAATAAATGTGTTTAGTTCCGATGCAAAGACCCTATAAGTGAATCAATATTAAAGCCAAAATATGCAATCTTTAATGACCTGACAACAGTATCGTAACTATATCCCTTCTTAATAAGTCTATTTAAAGGTTTTGTTAGCTTCTGAGGTGAATACTGACATTTTTGTGCTTTATAAAAATTATTACCATAAAAGATTGGATGTGAAATACCTGAACGTATAAGAAGTCTGCATGTTGAGCTATATTTAGGAATGATGTCCTTGTACCGATGATAAAATTTAGTAAATGTTTTGACTAGTTTGTGATATCGAAAACCCTGTTGTAATAATTTTTCAGTAATACATAAATTTCTTTCGTTAAAATCTGAAACGTTGTTACATACACGAGCGAATCGTACAAGTTGAGATATATAAACACCGTAAGATGGTTACAAGGGAACGTCACCATCTAAAAAAGGATAATTAACGATAGGAAATGAAAAATCATCTCTTTTATCATAATTTTTTGTATTAAGCTTTCCGTTAATGATATAGATATCAAGATCGAGGAAAGGGCAGTGGTCATTGTTAGTATTAGCTTTATTTAAATTCAGGTAAATACTTTAAACGGCATGTCAAACAGTCATGAATATACTTTTAACAGTCACTCTTATCCTTGATGTAAGGCATACAAACCATTCTAGTATTTTAAATACACCTGTCCTTAATCAGGAGCCTGTTGTTCAGTGGTAGTCGTTTGTTGGTGTAGTTCATATGTATTTTAGTATCTCTTTTTTATATAAAATATATATAAGACCGTTGGTTTTCTCATTTTAATTGCTTAAAGGGGCACTAGTGTCAAGTTAAAATTTGCAGACGTATTCACGCGACCTTCAACCCATTTTACGCACGAGCTAAGCAAGTTTGGTTATTTATAAAAGATAAAGAATGTCAACATTGATAGTGAAACAAGGTAGCCGCCTGGAAGAATCCTTTTGTGAGCTGATTATGGTCACAAAAAGCATTACAATATTTGTACAAAGATGATTTACATATTTTTTTAATCTATGACATCAAATCAAACAGACAAATACAATTTGTCTTATATACAATTGCACGTGCTTGTATGTGTATTGTTTATTAATATATATGTTTAGATCAGGCCATTTGACCATCGGATATCATCTGAGAAAAATTAGAATTTAATTAGATGGCGTCGGGTCCAAATGCAGACGAAATGTTGATGTATTAAAACCACTTTGTGCATTGTTAATACTTTCTTATGGACTTCTTGTAATTTGGATAAATGTTTTAGTATATACTAAATATAGTGTGAGAGTTTGAGTCGAATCGGTGAACATGAATTTGATCTTTGTCTTGGATGGAGAGTTCTTTCATTGGCACTCATACCACTACTATTTATTTATATAGGTCATGAGCAATTTAGGATTTTAGAAGCCTCTTATTTTTATTTTAGCTTTACTATGATTAATATAAATTTGATGATTTAAAAATGTATCATATGGTTTATAATAATTTTTAAATGGTGGAATGTGTTTATCTAGCATCATGAAATATAAAAGCTATGCTACATATGTGCTTGCCTGTAGTACGAGTTGATAATTATAAGTATGTATTCATTATTTAGGTCAGTGATAGAAGATTATGAGATTGCCAAAAAGATGATAAATGATCAACAGTTAAACCTTATTTTACAAGCTCTCCTTGTATCAGGGGAATCTATTCTGTACGATACAAGCCAGTTCTCACAACAGATGTTCCTAAGACTTAAAGATAACAAGGTAAAGGAGATAACAAGGTTAAGAAAAGGTTGGGCAGAAAACAAGGTAAGGGAGATAAAACTTTGGGGAGATAACAATGTATGATTGTTTATCTAATTTATTCTATACAAAATATTTATGTATATAATTTCAGACATAACATTTTTCATACTCATTAATATCTTAAGATGTTGTCATATATTAATATATTTGGTCCATTGCGATAATTGATGTGAATAGCTTTATTTGATTTATTCACAATATGTTAATACTTTGGATGATTTGAGATGAACAAATTGAATTGAAGCTTATTGAAAATAGTTTCTTGTCTTCTAGTTGTCTTTCAGATGGATGTCAATAGTTTTCATTTAAATTTTTTTTAAAGGGGAAGGTGCCCAAAGGGCCCTCTTCGGCTTATACAAATGAAGTGTTTCAAAAATGAATTATTTTAGCATATATATTTTTGTTGAGTATGTACAAAATGTAACAAAAATATCTTTAAAATATTATGATTATTTACAGCTATTATTCAGTCAAAAGTTATCAAAATTCCGATTTTTCTTCAAAATTTGTGAAAATGAGCATATTTTCATACATATTTATGAGTGGAAAATATTGAGCACATGCAAGAACCACAAAAATATCAACATTAAAGGTGTTGTTTATATACACAAACATCATCGTTAATTATGTATAGTTGGTTCCTGCATGTGGTCTATATTTGCATGTCCAAAATTAAGAAAATTGGCCAAAATCGACATATTTTGAAAAAAAAAACCTGGTAGAAAGGCCATTTTATGACGTCATAGCTACATGAATGGTGACTTCATGAGTTAAAAACTTACAGTTTTTTTATTTATCTATTCCTCAACTTTTGAAAAGACATAAAAGAAAATCTGAAATCTGAAGTTAAAATTTCCGTAAAAACATAGGCCAAATATGGTCCTCGTCGTACCTTGAGCAGATTTGTTGTGGCTGATAACAAAATGTAGGTCAAATTCAAGATTAACGTATTGTATTGTATTGTTTTGAAGTTATGGTACTTGATATATTCGAAAATGGTACGACACTAATAAATTTAAATCAAACCATGGTTATCATCATTGTGAGTACCTCTTATATATACTTATATATCATCATGAGTGCTACAATAAAAAATGCCCAGATATTGATCAAGTTCGGATTAAAAAGGCATTTAAGTAATAAAAAAAAAAGCCCTTTATATGACATGTATGAAAGGTATATTTGGATTTCTTGTGCATGAAAGCCGGCATGTGAGATCTTAATTAATAGGCAGGCATGTAATGCTGTTGTAATTTTACTACTGTTGATGGGTCATGCTACTGATTTTTGACAAATTTTAAATACAGGTGAGTATGTTACACTCGATCTTAAAAATGACAAACTATTCACTTATCTCTTTTATTTTCTAAATTCTGTGACAAAGCTCATTTCTGGAGGTACAATCAGTCATACTCATAGACAAAATCAAATGAATTACCAAATGAATATAGTTGAAACCTGTTTGTTTTCATATGTAGGAATTACAGACCTTTACTGATGCATGTATACAGAGAGATGTTACCTACATGTGTCCTAATAGTGATGTATTAGTGAAGGTTGGAGGACCATTGATTTATGCTTCTGGTGACCACGAATTTAATGTTCCGGGTAATCTATGGGTTGATATCAAGAAGAATGGAAAGATAGCTGTTACTTCTTGTGAGATTTCATACCTTACATTCTTTCTTAATTGTCTTATGTTGCTCATAGTATAGATAGAATAATAATTCATATGCATGTTAAAGAACCATTATAAACATTTTTTAACCCTAGTAAGCCTCTTGCTAGTCCTAGTTTCTTCTCCTATTCAACATACTTTGTTACATTATTGTCAACTGAAGTCAAAAGTTAAAACTCCGTCACAGAAAAAAAACCCATCGAATCATCCTAACATCCATCCAAAAATTTATGATCCTCTAGAAATACAAAAAGGATTTGAAGGACATTGACGAATTGTGGTCTAAGAAGTTCATATACACAACTCGTCACAAATCCTGTCCACTCTGTAACTTTGCAACTGGATGACAGAACTGAACTCAAAGAACCTTGAAATGATGTTAAACCGTCATGTCTAGTTGTGATATCATATGACACTTTTTCAAATGGCCATGAAAAAAAAATTCATTCCAAATCCTGTCTGCTCTATAAATTTGTAACTGCTTATCAGAAATCATGGTAAAATGCTGGACCCCCTGTCTCATTTTAACATTTACTATCGGAACTTTCAAGATGACATCCGTTTTCTAGATGACTATACCAAAAAAAAAACGTTAAGTTTTGCATCGTTTCCCAATTGCAATCAAAATTAATATAAAAGTGTAGTTTTACATAATACATGACAAACAAGACGACATCAAAAATGGTGATCATTTTCAAATTTTCAAGCTGGCCGACACATCAAGAAAAATATTCACTTTTTAATGAGCTAAAGTTTCAAAAAGAACTCAATGACCCTTGGTATGATGTTATATAGTAATGAAATACAGTGTCAGAAATTTCAAAATGGTCGCCTTATTTTACCATATTTTTTTTTAATTTTCCTCCTCAATACGGAACTTTGATCTATAACTGTTAATTTTTTATACATTGTGACTTGGATGGATAGTTGTCTCATTGGCACTCATACTACATCTTCTTTTCTATATTAAATTAAAAAAAGTAATAAGATCTTTTTGTAGTTAATACAGCGGGATCCTTACAGATTGTTGCCATCTCACTGATATCTTGTTGATAATATATGTGCCATCTCATGCTGTTGTCACAATGGTATTAGCTTCTTTACTTCTGGGTAGGTTTCAATTTACAATGCCACTATTTAATCAAATGTAATCTATGTAATTTCAGCAAATTTTGACCATTCATTAGGCCTGTGGGATGTGAAGAATTGTAGACTTGTCCGAATCTTGGAGAAGATAGTTGATTATCCATTTCAAGTGGATTTTGTCGCAGATGATTCTCTTATTTTGATTTATTCAATAGTAGATGAATCAGGATATTTAACAGCAGTTACTGAATTAGGAGAAAAAAAGTACTCTTTTTCTATTGATGCCTTTAGTGGTTACTGTATCTGTGGTTCAAGTAAAGAAATACTTGTTGGATTTATGACGAGTAATGTAGTCAACCTTTATGACATGAGAACTGGCAAAATCGTTACTGTTATTAAAGATTGCGGTATTATTGGATATGACTTTTCAGTCCATGCGTTTCCTTCAGGTAAGCATATCAGTTATCATCATTGTCCTGTATGACGAAAATTTGCATAATACTAGTTATAGGGATAGCGATCCGGCTGCAGAGAAGGCATTAGCTTATTACTTAATACTTAATATAAGCAGGTAGAAGACCTGAATTCTTTATACTTTGTATACAGATGCATTATGCTACAAACTTTCCTTCTGTCATATATTCATTGTTCAAATGGTAACTGTAATTGGTATGTACATAACTTGCATAGTACCAATGCCTGTCGTGACAGTTAAGTTTTCGCGGTCAAGTCTGTATCTAACACTTTAAGCAGTATGTCTACTTTATTTAGTGCATGGGATTATATTTGGTGCATGGAATTATATTTGGTGCGTAGAATATTTGTAAGTTGTACTTGTTTTCTTTATAGACGTAATCTGACCTTGACCTCATTTTCATGGTTTTTTTTGTCAATGTTAAGTTTTCTCAGTAAAGTTAATTGCTCATTAAAATAAGCAGTGTGCCAACTATATTTGGGGAATGAAATGATTGTAAGGTGTACATGTCTGATCGACAAGGTTCATCTGATCATACCCTTATTTTCATAACGGTAAATTTTTGTTGTTTGGTCCATTTCGGAGATACAGATAATTTCAGCAGTAAGTCAATTATGTTTGATATAAACATGAAAAGATGAAGTATTATTGCCAAGGAGACAACTCTCCATCCCATCCAAGACCTAACGTAGTCAATACAATATAATGTATAGAATGTTTGTAAGGTGAGCATGTCTGTCTGGTAGTTTTAATGTGACCTTGACCTCATTTACATGGTTCACTTGTCACTGGTAGAATTTTGTGGTTTGTTCAGTTGCTAAGATACTAGAAACAATATGGCAACTACAATTGGTAAATATAATGGCGTTTAGGTGTTAATGTCTGTCTTGCAGGGTCATCTGACCTCATTTATATATCTGATTTGTCATTCTTGGTTTTGTTGTTTTGTCTTTATCTCATTTAATTTGTAAGGAAAATGTATATGTGGATGGAATGATTGTATGATACACATCTCTTTCGTGGAAAGTTTATGTCTTTCTAGGGTTTATCTGACCTTAAATTTGATCATTTATCATGTTAAATTGAAACGGAACTTGTATTTAACATCTATATTAAGGACTTTCCATATTTCAAACTTGGTATGACTATGGTTAGGTGTATGGTTAAGCTGCATTGTCAATTTACCAAGAAACCGGGCTAGATAGGCATCACTCTAATGCCCATGCTGTGTACTGAAGAGGAGAGGCAGCAAATACATATTTTCAAGTGTAAAATGCGAACCTGTCGGGGATTGAAAGCATGACACCATGTACATGAGATGAACCTACAGCCACTAAGTGGGTTAAAATAATTGAAATTGCAGTTTTATATTTTTTAAATCCATTATTTCAATAGATCAGATAACAGTATCTAAGGCAGTTTCTTTTATAGAGAATGATTTATTGGTTGATAGGTCACGATTCTTAACTTTAATAGACTTTACATCTTAATTTAATTAAGAATTTTCACTAAACCTTCAACTGCAAATGTGTCTTTGAGAAAATATTTCATTGCTGTCATTGCCTTTCAAGTCTTTTGCGTCAAGGTCCATGAATAAATGGATAAAACTTCTATTATTTTATAATCAGTGTTGTTATTTGTAACAGGACTACATTTGTGAAAAAACCAAAATTATGCTAGAATTTTCTTATAAATATAAAGTGTGTGTTCCTTCCATCTGTTGTTATTTTAATGAGTCATTGTTTACACAATATTGACGATTTTTAAAATAAATCTGAGTAATTTATCAAAAAAAAAAATGTTTCAGGTTCAGATAATTATGCCATTTGTACAGATTATGAAAAAACCTCTATATGGGTCGTTGATTTAGAAAATAAGAATGTGTACTCTTCACCAAGTATCAGATTTCCTTCAAGTAAATATGGATCAGATCATACAACCATAGATTATGCTGCAGTTACAAATGATGGCAAATATGTTATTGCATCGAATACAGACGATAAGGTGCCTTACCTGTTTGAAATGAAGACTTTCAAAATGTGTAGAAAATTAGGAGGTAGGTATTTCAAAATTTAATAGCAAAAGTCAACTCTATTGGTAAAATATGAACTATCAAAATGTCCGTTCTTAATTGTTTATTACTAAAGCCACAATGAAATCCTGACTCCTTCAAAGCATGATTTAGTTAAGGTGGTATGGCAGTTTTAAATTTCGCACATTCTGCGCAGGTTGTTTGCAATAATATTGTGGGTAATGCTGATTTCAATATACAGGAACATTTTGTAAATCTTAAAATTTTTCTCATTACCAACATGGCTAAATTATCTTTCACCAGATACTTATATGTAGTACATAAATGTCTCTACATTGATCTAATGTGGATATGTATTTAACTATAATGGACATTTGAAAGAGATAGGGAGGAATAAATGGATATACTTGTTGTAACTTCAAGGATTATTTAATTTAAAGAACATTGGATACTTGAATGTAATCAATTTTTAAATATTATTGTTTAGGCATTAACAGTTTTAAATTTGATAGTATTTTTAAAGTGATATTTGTTTTATGATACATATGGGGTTTTTTCTCCTAAAAAATTTCATTTAATATCTTTATTAAGTCTAAACTTTAGATAAAAAAATGTAATACATCTTATTTAACTTGAAAAGTTGAAATTATTAATTGATGAAATGTACACAACCAAGTTTGATAAAATTGAAAAAATGATCGAGTATGATTAAGAATATGTCAAGTACAGTTCAGGCCTTTGGTCGAGTATGGTTCATACATTTGAAAACAGGATAACAATCCATAGTTAAAAACTGATAATGCCTACAAATTATTATTAAAAACAAATGATTAAATTCAAGTTTCCCAGGTGTTTTAAATTGAACAATACTTGAAGTTTCAACAAATATATCCAGTTCATCCCCCCTAATCCTTTTAAAACATCCTTAATAAGAGCGTCACTGACGAGTCTTATATAGACGAAACGCGCGTCTGTTGTAGAACAAATTATAAACCTGGACCTTTGATACATAAATGTATCATATATAAGTTTCTGGTAATACTGTGGATTCATTTATTTTCATGGGTACCAATTTTCGTGGATTGTCGAAAACTTGCATTTTCGTGGATATTAAATTTCGTGATTTTGACAAAGTCTGCATACATTCCTTTAGAAAATTTGTAATTCGTTGAATATTTCAATTCGTGGTTCCCCTGTTCCTACGAAATCCTAGAAAATTGGTAGCCAACGAATATTAATGAATCCACAGTATATAATTTAGTAATGTTGATAATAATAATAATTCTAAGATTAAAAATCATTTCCGTTATATTATTTAAAAAATGATAATTTGTCATTAGGCAATTAATCCAACATTCTATGTTACTGATTTCTCATTTGAAAGTCAACTGCGTAAAATAAGTACAAATATGAAGCGTTGTTTTCCACGTGTGACACTTAATTACATGATCATCTAGTTGACCAGGTGACCACTTGTTTATTTGCTCAACATGTAGCATTTTTAACCCACTCAGCAGTATATGCCTATATCTACAGTAGGTGTTCTATCTATACAGATACTTTTCTTTTATTGGCTGTATATAAGATATATGTTAATTACATCTTCCAAATACAGAAAGGCTTATTCTTGCTGTAACCTGCTAGATGATCTGTGTTTTTTACGTTTAATTTTATTACAGAATAGAGATTCAGCAATTTGAACAATAGAGTGCTAAAGCATGCATTATAAATAATAATGGTCAAAGAAAAGAAAAAAAATATCGGCAGTCATCAAATCAAGACCCTTCTACAAACTCCTAAAATAGATTCAAGCACACAAACACATTCACACACATGTTACTTGCACATCTATACAATATACTGTATTATCCTAGCTGCCATTAATCATGTCAAATTACTAAAGGTATCTTTATATGCATACAAGAAGATGTGGTATGAGTGCAAATGAGACGATAAATCTATATTACTAAAAGAAGAGACCGATTTCATTGAGCCGCAACTCCTCTGAAACCATACAAAAGTGTGTAAAGATGTTAATATCAGTGACAATACACCTACCTCATGAAATTACAGTAATTCCGAATACATTGATGGCCCAAGTTCCCATGTTATAACAGGAGACCTTAACATCGTTTGTGACCGAGAGCTGAAATCATTCCTCAGTATCGTCCCCGTCAATTATTAATTGGAATGAGTGTCGTAACATCATCCATGACTCACTCCGTACTTACTGCTCTAAATGCTCTAAAACGAGAAAAAGCTGACAAGAAATCATTAGATTCTTTTTTTAATTCGGTATTGAACATAGTTGATATACGTATTCAACATCTTAAAGATCATTTTACTCCTAACAACAACCATAATAGCCCGGTTTCTCGTATCAAACATAAGCTAAAAGAACTCGCCAAGGAATTTTTTTTTGTTCCGGCTGATAAAGCTGCTAACAATATCATTATTGTTTGACGTAAATTTTACATTGAGGTTCTACAAAAGGAAATCACGAATTCACCAACATTCCAACTGACTCCATTTTCGGAAAATGAAATCTGTAACAAACATAAACTTTTAGCTACCTCTTTACAAGCAGAACCAAATACAATGAAAGTTCCAACTATGTTCTGGCTTCCGAAGCTGCACAAAACTCCTTACAAATATAGATTTATTTCGTCTTCAAGCCATTGTTCCACTACTAAACTATCTATTCTACTTACTAGTACACTTGGTACTATCAAAAACCTGGTAATAAATTGTTCAAATAAGGCTTTTGAAAATAGTGGAATTAATTACTTTTAGAGTGTCAAAAATTCGTTGGAAGTACTTGATAAAATTGCATACTTATATTGGTGATTTCGAATCTGTTCAAAGTTTTGATTTTTCTACCCTATATACCACTTTGCCTCATAATCTTATTAAGAAAAAATTCACACACCTGATTAAATGGGCATTTAAAAAGTCGGAATGCGAATATATATGTTCAAACTCTTTTAGATAATTTTTAGTAACAACAAACAAAAGAACTATGTCAATTGGACCTGCTTTGATACTATAATTGACCTTGAGTTTTTACTAGATAAAATTTTTGTTCGCTATGGAGATTCCGTATATCGTCAGGTTATCGGAATTCCCATGGGGACTAACTGTGCACCACTTATTGCGGACCTGTTTCAGTTTATGACTAAAATCCCAAGACCCATCGAAACAACATCTGATTCAAAAATTTAATAACACTTTTATATATTTAGATGATATATTGGCTCTCAATAATGACGACTTCAGTATCTACACTAAAGAGATTTATCCTGTCGAACTGACTTTAAATAAAGCTAATACTAACAATGAACACTGCCCTTTCCTGGATCTTGATATCTATATCTTTAACGGGAAGCTTAATACCAAAATTTATGATAAAATAAATGATTTTTCATTCCCTATTGTTAATTATTCATTTTTAGGTGGTGACGTTCCCTTGTCACCATCTTATGGTGTTTATCTATCTCAACTTGTTCGATTCGCTCGTGTTTGTAACAACGTATTTGATTTCAACGAAAGAAATCTCTGTATTACTGAAAAATTATTACACCAGGGTTTTCGATATCACAAACTAGTCAAAACATTTACTAAATTTTATCATCGGTACAAGGACATTATTCGTAAATATAAATCAACATGTAGACATCTTATACGTTCAGGTATTTCACATCCAATATCATATGGTAATATTCTTAACAAAGCACAAAAATGTCGGCATTCACCTCAAAAGCTAACCAAACCTTTAAACAGACTTATTCGGAAAGGATATAGTTACGATACTGTTGTCATGTCATTTAGGATTGCATATTTTGGTATTAATATTGATTCACTCATAGGGTCTTTGCATCGGAAATAAACACTATTATTCTAAAACCAGTTGTTGGCATGATACGGGTTATGTTCTTCTCATATATTTTATGATTGTATGATACTAAACCCCTAACGGGAGGGATTGTACTTGATTTTCATATGATGAAGACATAATCTTTCAATCAGTTTAATTGAGGTCTGGAGCTGGCATGTCAGTAACTGCTAGTAGTCCTTTGTTAATGTATGTATCATTGTCATTTTGCTTAGTTTATTTTGTTACCTATTCTGACATCGGACTCCGACTTCTTTTAAACTGAGTTTTACTGTGCGTATTGCAATGTGTTTCTTTATTCTACATTGGCTAGAGGTATAGGGAGAGGGTTGAGATTTCACAAAACATGTTTAACCCCGCCGCATTTTTGCGCCTGTCCCAAGTCAGGAGCCTCTGGCCTTTGTTAGTCTTGTATGTTTTTTTTAATTTTAGTTCATTTATATGTTTTGGAGTTTAGTCTGACGTCCATTTTCACTGAACTAGTACACAATTTTATTTAGGGGCCAGCTGAGGACCACCTCCGGGTGCGGAATTTTCTCGCTTAGTTGGAGACCCAGTGATGGCCTTCGGCTGTTGTCTGCTCTTTGGTCGGGTTGTTGTCTCTTTGACATATTCCATATTTCCATTCTCAATTTTATTTTAAAGTCGGAAATATTTGTGATATGACGTATAAATGCAGTGTTTTGTACTTCTGCATTTGTCCTTGAAACAATCTTTTTTTTTCCATAGAAAACGCCAATTTTTGAGAAAATATCCAAATTCGGAGACCGTTATCGATCCGTGTCTTATTCGCTTTCGCGCATGCTCAGTCGAAATAAACAGATTGTTTATTTTCAACGTATTTTAGTGGAGTTTGATTTTTTATTGCTAATAATATTCTGCAACTTGAGTATGTCAACAGATTTGGAGTAGCGTCAACGGTTTCTGAGATACAAGAGGGGTTGATTTCTGATGAAGTGTTTTAGATTTTATTTTTATCCGATTAAGATTTGATTTCCATTGTGGCACTCATTTTGATCCCTTACGGTAATGTCAACGGATTTTACGTAGCTCATACGGTTATAGAGTTAAAAGGGCAAAAAACTACTGAAAATCACACTTTGTCACACTTTTCTTAGGGTATTTAATATTTTTATTTTCCAACCGAGATAAATGGGGTCTTTTGCATTATGTTCCTCATTTTCTTCACTTTAAAGAAATAGAATTAAAAGCATTGACCGTGTCAAATCCTTACTGTGTTCACATTCTTTGTTTCAACACTTGCCCCATTGTACCGCGATTTCGCAGGCCTCTTCTAGTTTCTTGAATGTAAGCAATTGTAGGTTACAGTACGGCCTTCAACAAGGAGGCTTGGCTAAAACCAAACAATAAGTTATAAAGGGCCCCAAACATGACCCGTGTAAAACAATTTAAACGAGAAATCCAACGGCCTAATTTAAATACAAAAGGATAAACGAAAACTTAATATGAACTACAGCAACAAATGGCAACCTGACTCCTGACTTGGAAAAGGTATATATAAAATGCAGTGGGGTTAAACATATTTCCTGGTACCCTACCGCCCCCTAACCTAAGACAGTGATGTAAGATTAATGCTTAAAAAAACAGACTATAAAAATCAATTGAGAAAAGTTTGGATTTAATATTAAGAAATTTGACTTGAAACCAGTAACGGCGTTACACGATAATGGCATCTCTTGTAGTTCATGATGACCATTTTCTTAAACCCTATTGACTACATATTCAAGGATCATTTGATATCGGTTGTAATATGATAATAATTGATATATAATTAAAACTGTCAAAAATATCTCGTTAACATTTTCAATTGGCAAGCATTGCATAGTCTATGTTTTAACATTTTAAACCCCTTAAAAATACCCGTTTTATCTGCAAATAGTACTGAATTTCCCTGCCAAATTGTACCTAATTCCAATGGAATTTTTAAAATATAAATTGATAATAAAAGCTACTCTATTGGTAAAATATTATTTTTTTATATAAATATTCCTTAACACTATGGTAAACGGGACATACAAAATACATAGTATCTCTTATATTGCTCATGTTACAAATTAGACACATCAAGCTCATCAGAAAATTAAAAAAATAAGTAACTTTTCTCTTGGATGGCAGGTCACCCCGAAACATAGTTGCCAATTTACAGCAATTAGAAATCATGTCATGATATGTAATGGCATACCAAAAAGCATTGAAAATGTGTGTCACGTTATTTTCATCTAACAAATCATCCTATTGAAGTAATATGAAACGACTTGCTGGTTAAAATTATGTTCACTAAATCATTCGTTAAATACATGCATATATACTTAACACAAAGATGTTTGTGCACGTTTTTACCTTTAAAAATGAATTATTTACTAAAAAAAAGGTATGCGTTCGTTGATTTTAAATAGAAACCATGTCTTCTCATTAATTTCCGAGATGAAGTTCCAATTTTCTCCGACATGTTTACATTGATGAACAATCAACAAAAGCATGCTTGTCCAGCACGTTAATTGTAAGAGTGAAAATTGGGCTGTGTTTATATACTCATTTTTTAAATATTTTCTTTGCATTCCTGTTTGTTTATTAAACCTTATAATAGTTTTAAAATGAGTGTGTGTATAAAAACTTATTTTCGTCATCGATCAATTAATATTTCTTTCCTGTACGTAGGCTTCGTTTGTTTACATTTTCTTTCGCTCACTTTTTACATGCGCAGTTGCGGCTGTCATTTAATTTAGGGGGGATATCATGCATACGGAAAAGCGGTAGGTGAATATCAGAACAATTACACGATGGAAGATAATTTGTCAGAAGCCGTACACTTCCTAATTTTTTACATTAAACATAAGAGTTTTTTACTAAAACAAGAATATGAATACACGTTTAATACTATAAACTAACCATTTATTTAAAAATATAATTTTTACCTTTTTTTCAACATCTTGTTTCATAGTACTTTTAATTCAAGTACACCACGTATTAAAAACTTAAATTGTCATCATATCAGACAGTTGCTTGTTTTGTTTTCTACAAATAATACTAACATGAATAATTCATGATAGGTATAGAATTTATAACAGTTTATGAGAGCTGCAAATGTATTGCTATGGACAAAATATAAAAAGGAACAAAGTTTAGTGGTCCAAAATGTTATTGTAATTTTAAAATATAAAAGTAACAAAGTTCAGTCGAAAAGAAATAAAACACTCAGCTTGTTTTACCATACTACCAAACTGCAAAACATAACAAACATATTTGAAACACCTGTAAGTGTCTTTAGTTTCCATAGTAACGAAACAAAATAAGTATGGACATTTCTCTGCAATGTGCATGTTCACTAATACAGTTGTTTGTCGAATTTTATTTTTACGATCTTTGATAAGAAAAATACTAAGGTCTGATATAACGGCATTGTTCTTGGAGTATTTTCAATATTATTATTTTATTTTTTCCATGACAGCGGTTTGTTATTTCTGTTTGAAAAAGTCCCTTTTCATGCATCTTATTTTTACTTATTAACCATAGGTTTCATTTCAACCATTTGAGTCAATAGCTGTCTCTGAATTTAATATTTTAAATAACTCTTGCTATTGTTTCCATGGAAATCAAAACAAATTGTTTGTGCTTATAGTTAAAACAGATCAAAATATCATATTCATTAGATGTGGAGGAGATAAACAAAGGAAAAGATTGGCTTAAAACCCATGTTCCTTATTTAAATAAGAAGATGTGTAATGAGTGCAAATGGGAGAACTCTTCATCCAAGTCACAATGTATTTTAAGTTAACAATCATAGGTCAAAGTACGGCCTTCAACACGGAGTCTTAGCTAATACCGAACAGAAAGATATAAAGGCCTCCAAAATTACCAGTGTAAATCAATTCAAACAGAAACACCAACGGTCTAATCTATATAAAAAAGAGAAACATAAAACACCCATGAACCACACAACCAAATGACAAACACTGAACAACAGACTCCTGACTTAGGGCAGTTGCATATAAAATATGCAGCGGGTTTAAACTTTTTAACAGACGCGCCAACCTTCACCCTAACCTGAGACAGTAGTGTAATATAGCAACATGAAATGTAATTAACTTCATTTTGCAATTTAGAGTGACACTGCCAAAGAATAAATTTTGGGGTCCCCAACTAATTTTGCCACTGCGACGGCCCTAAAGAGCCGACTCTTAACGTAATCTGCAGAAGGGGTCATTTACATGCACAGTGATAGACATCTCACTGTACATGGGACCTCGGATGTAACGGCCCCATACGACAGATATGTTTACTATTCAATCATCGTATTTCAAACTCTCCCTTTTTATATTTGCATTGATTTTGCATTCCGGAGAAAAGTGCAGCATCATTTTCTAAATTTATACTAGAATGGTTTCACCCTTGCAACAAACGGGCTTCCATATCTGTATCTGTATAATTCCTCACCTCCAATATAGGAGATTGAGGATATCCTCATTTAAACCATAACTACATTGTATCATAAAATCACACAACATTAACTTTAAAACATATTTACAGGTTAACGTAGATGTTAAAATTCAAGTCTAGTCAGTCCTCGGAAATTTTTGACAAGGACTAGAAGAAAAATAAAAAGATACATTAGGCTGTAAGATGTTCTTCTTGCCTTTGTGATGTCAAGTTGTTATTGACAGTCTTCTCGATTTCTTATCTGTTTTTTATCACTGTATGCCTAAATGCACAACTTTATCATCATTTGGATTTATTGAGTAGTTAAGTTGTAATTCAACGCTAGAGTTGGTATGTTTAATCTTACGGTCTATCATTTCAATAACTACATTGTTTGTTGCTGATGGAGTATATAATGTCTCTGGCAGCTGAATTCATATGCCATAATGAGGAGAATCTGAGCTTCTTCAAGGTTTGAACATTTGATAGCTGTTTCATCCTCAAAGGTTGTTGCGGAGCACTGTACATGTATGTACACACTTTTCACGCATAAAACACTGTGTGTGAAGTTGTGTAAGGGTGCGTCTTCGAAAGTTTTATAGAGATCCGCACTTAGAACGCCCCTGTTAAATACCTCAGAGACTAGTTCTCTAAATTGTACAGATGCCGAAGCATTTATGTGTAGACTTTTAATCAAGGTTCAATGGCTGTATGAATTCCCAGGTGGTATAATCTACGCATCATAATGTGATGCACTATAACATCAAGTACAGATTTTCATCTGAAAGTAAAATGAGAAAGAATAGACCTAGGTATAATGCTTCTCTCCTTGTTTCTTCCTTATTAGAGCTTCTTACAATTTGACAAAAGATAGGTACGGTTGACGAATCATACGGAAGACCCGTTTGAGGTATACAATTTTATGACTTTTGAACTCTTTTATAAAAATTACATATTTGTGAAATCTTAACTAAGGTTGTCAGGGATATACAAATAAATAGATGGTGCCCTGTCACAATGTGTTCCTATTAAGATCTACACTGCTTGCAAAGAAACATGTCACTTGTGTGACATAAAACTTTGAAAAAAGGCACGAAGGAAGGTAAAATATAACAACACCGGGGGTTGATTGAATGATTATTGGTGTTTGAATGCCACTTTTAAGCGCACTTAAGCTCTTGCGTGGCTGCCAATTTTATGAACGTTTTAGTGGAAGAAGCCGTAGTGCCTGGAAAAAACCACCGACCTTCGAAAAGAAAACAGACAATCCTGTTCAATCAGGATTGGAGTCGAGTGCACCCGCATGAGCGGGGATCTAACTTATGATCAGGATGAAGGAAATAATTCTACAAAATGTGCTAAACATAGGTTGCATTTTTATTATTTTGTTTGTTGTGTTTTGGTTAGCTGTTGCAAATTCATTAGAGGTGTCCATTGTTATTATGCGGTTAACGTGTTGTAATGTACTAGTACATTATGCATTTATGTATTTCTCTGTGCTGAGTGTTCTTGCATTTGATTGTACTGTATCCTGTAGCGCATCGTTGTCAGTATTTATAACATTGCCATATTTCAGATATAAAATGCGTTTTTTTTTTTTTTATTTCTTCGATGTGCTTAAATCATTGACAATGTTAAGAAAAGAAGTCAATTTTTCGGGATAAAACATCGACTCTTAGTGTTATCGTTTGAATGTAATGTATGCTCCCTTTACTTTTGTTCGTACCTTTCGTCAAAATGTAAGAAAACTCTTATTAAACCAGCGTTCATTGGAGCACAGATATTTGTAAATTTTTGTAGGTTCCATTCGTGTGCATGGGTCGTCGGTGTAATTCTATTATTGAGGATTATTCCGATAATTTAAACAAGTACAGGTAGAACGAGTATCCCTCTGTATATTTTTTTCTAAGATAAAAAAATATTGTTGTACACTGGGGCTATAAGAACTTCCCTGTGTATATCTGGTACCATTCCTGATTGGGAAATCGCATGGAGAATGTGCGTGTTCAGTCAACATCTTCATCTCCGCCATAAAGAAAGTGTTCATTTGTCAAATCAAACGTATCATCTGTTTTCCTTTATTTGTGTATATCATAGCCCTTTTTGGAAGATAATTAATTATTTACGGATGTTGCCTAGTTCTGTTAGCTATTTCCTCTCCGATAGTTGGTTGATAATAATAGGAAATGTCATGCGTTAGTATAGCCTGGTTTGCAAAATGCTATTTAAAACCCTCTAAAATGTTTTCTATGCCAGTAAGTAATTTTTTTTTCCAAAATGTAAATCTTGAAGACATTCTTTTCGTAAGCGTCTCTGCTTGTTGATCAGCATGTGATAGGTTTTTCTGTCTTAAACTCTTGTAACCATGATCCTATCTTTAAAACTTAGTTCTCTAATGGCGATTTCTGTGTTATATATTTCTCCTTAATTTCTGTTTACAATTCTTTCTTTTTGCTAGGGAAGGGTGATCAAAAATAGGGTTTCCTTGCTTGTACCATTCAAAGTTCGCATTTTTAATTTTGTTTCTATGCTTCAGATATTTATACATTCCTATAACCGGATGATTTCCTTTTTTTTTTTTTTCATTTTTCTACTGGCAGATACACATTTTAGAGCAAAATTTCTCAGAGTATATTTTATATTCGTGATTGAATTTTTCACACTGTAGCTTGTACTTAGATTTTCCTAAGATTTTGAATATTGGTAGGTTAAAGTTCCGTTAACTGTTATATCATGGATGATTTTGCAAATGCAGTCTGATTTGATTTTGATTTTACTGTTAATAGATGCTGCATTATTTCTCTTCTCATAGTTAATTGAAATGATGATATATTGATGGGATAGTGATCGAAGATATTTGGATCACGATTGTTCAATAATTTCTTATTTGAGAAGTTTCTATGTCAGTTTTAAATAATTAGAAAGTAGTCAATTTCACTACACTCTAGTTCAATTGGATTATTATAGGTATTCCTTTTATTACAAAGAGTTAAATGGCATTCCTTGATAAATCGATGTAAGTAACATGCCCTTTTTTCCTTGTTGGTTTTGTTCAGATCTTCATCAACAAAGGAGAAGTACTAGTATACCGCTGTTCAAGTCATAATTCGATAAGGCGAAAACAATTCCGAGTAACAAACTAAAACGAGGGAAACACATAAACTATAAGGGAAAACAACGGAACAACAGAAACACTGAACTACAACAAAAGCAAACGTCAACATACATGATACAGACTGTCTTATAACAACTGCCACAGTACTGACTTGGTACTGGACATTTTTGAGAAAAAATGGTGGGTTAAACCTGGTTTGATGGCTATCCAAACATCCCGCTTATATGTTTTATATGTTATATATATAAATTTTGTTATCTAAATTTTTACATATATATAGAAAATAATTATAAAGTAAAAGTACAGAATTCAAATCACAAACATAAAGAACATAAACGAAATAAGCAAATAACAACTAAGCACAAAATGACCAACTGGACTAGCACGTATGAGAAAGTAATAACAAAATGCACGGAAGTTGGATATATGAATACCGAACCACGTTGTATACAACAGCGAACATAAAACGTAACAAAATACCCAACAGGACTTACAAAACAAAAGAACATCATAACTAAATACATGAATGATGGATAAATCACTACCGAGACACGTCGTATTTCAATGCGAATTCACACTCGGCAAAACAGTCATATTCGAATATAAGTCAAGATCGGTACTAAGCAGAGCAGACGACTTGGTATAGGTCAACCAATAGACCACTTTCGAGGTGCGATTTCGTCAAAAACATCTTTAGCGCGTTTAGGGGCATTGTCACTTCCGTTTCACTGTTGATCGACTGGCAGGGAAAAAATATGCTTTGTTGCACGAAATATTCTGCAAATTAAATTCTCATAAGTGATAATTATCACTGCAATCATTAGGGAATTACGGAGCAATAATTATTTCAAGATCATCCTGCTTAATAACGATCACGGAGACGTTTGATGGACTTTAATCCTGCTTGAATACAGTTGTGTACCCACGATCTGGTAAATAACATCATAAAGGTGCAGAACTAGACAGAACCTTTCCGGTGATGGATTTACTCGAATGTGGTCTTTTTGTGATGGTGCCCATAAAATTCACAGAGTGTCATTTTTAATCTCTCCTTCTCATAACTCTGTTGGAGGAATTTCTGGGTAAGGAGCACACTTCTGTATATGAAGTCCGTAAAGTGTTAACATGCACGAGCATAATGTATCAATTGAGATATGTTAACACCATACGACGGGGATAAGGTATGTTACTGCTAAGAAATCGGAAATTTATAATTGGGAAGTTGAAATCAACCCGTTTGTCATAAATTTTAGTCTAAAGTCGTCCATCTGTGTCAAAATTGAGGAAAAGATCAAGGTATGAAGCAGACCTTCTACATGTTCTTGTATCAGTAGTATCCCTAATTTTAAGCTCACTTGGATATATGAGATGCAAGTACTCACTGAAATGTTGGTTATTCAGTGATAGGACATCATCAATATATCTGAAAGTAAAACTAAAGAACTTTGCAAGTTGCTTTTTTCTTTTTGTCTTTTAGAAGGTTCGGAATGAATTCTCCCATTGGAAAACCGACTGTATGTTGAAATATCAATCCTCGGTTTTAGTTTGTTATCCGGATTTGTTTTCGCTTAATCGAATAATGCCTATTGAACAGCGGTATATTACTATTTAGGTAAATACCAGCATTGATAGTTGATCGGTAATTGATGCCAGACAAACACTTTACTGACAGGGATAGATTTAACTCAATTACAGTTCACATGCCTCTCAATATTAAGATTACAAACTCAGAGTCAAATGCCGTAAATGCAGTTTTACTGCTTACATGACTTAGTGTACCAACACCAGTGCATAAGTTTTAAGGCGGTGCTTTGTTCATTAAATAAGAGTGTAAATAGACAGTGCTTTAATTCATAGTGTTTGATATTTTCTTACATAATATTTTTATTAGTTCACAAACCCATTTTACAGTTCTATGTTATTGTTTGTTTATTTTTCATCTATTTCATTTGTAATAGGGTAACAGACTCAAATCGATCAGTTGATTTTTTTTTTTTTTTAATGATAAAATGAATAGCACATTCACAAAAACCGTCAACGTCAAGGAAAAGTTTTGTGCATATAATTGCACATATGATCCTATCATGCTTTACTGACATTTTTTAAAACTTATTCTCACAACATTGAAAATGTCTGAATAAAAAAACCACATACACTTTCAACTTTGTTATGGTATTGAATTTCAAATTTTCAAAATTATCCATTAACAAAATGTCATTTTGAATACATCATTATAACCACTAGACAATTTTACATTTTACTAGGATTCTAAAGATATCATAATTCGTTTTCTTCATAACTCACAGAAACTGATGAAATGTGTATGCATAATTATAAATTATGAAATTCGTATTACTCCTTTCGTATTGTTTTTAGTTGAACGGATGTTGATCTCGTCCATTTGATAATTGACTTCATGATGAATCATTGTTGTAATATGAAACAACAGTTAACTTCAATATTGTGAATCGTTTCTGCTGATATTAGACTCATTCATTGTATGAAAGAATTTGGGAGAAAAAAAACAAATGTCAACTTTACCTCTCAAATATCTTTCGATACACAAATATACCATAGATTTTGACAAGATATTATTGCTCTTCTATTGGCAGGAGGCCTATCTATAATGAATCTGATAATTGGTTATACAATAAGATTAATAAAGTAAATGATAACAAAAATTAAACTCGCATAACAAACCTAAAAAATTGAAAGAATAGCAGTTTTTTTTTTCTCCGAGCTATTCAGCTTTTTTTATTGAGTTAAGCCATTTCAGTTGATATTTTATAGTGTGTCTTTCTCTGTTGTGATGTTACACTTTTGTTTCAGGTACAGATATTCTAAAATTCAAACTGACCACACGCACAATACACGCACGCACGATACACGCACGGTGAATGAACGATGAATGCACGGTGAATATTACAATATTTAAATATTTAGCATTGAGCGTTCCTAGTGAAAGCAAATCCAGAAAAGCGTTACTGATGCATGAAATTTATAAACTGTTGTTTTGTGAGGGGATCAAAATGTAGGGATGTGAATGAGTGTTTTATATGTGCAATAATTTCGCCCTCCTAACTATAGTGCAAATCTGCAGTTGTTTCATGTATTTGATATGTAAATTATCACAAAACTTAAAGGATAAGATGGGTGAATTAATAGTTGATCGTTTAACGTCCAGTGACTTCTATTATAGATTCATTATTAGGGGGAGAACAATAATTATGATATAATTATAAACATTGGCAATCATACCACATCTTCTTCTTTTTTTATAAGGACGCACATGTGTAAATTTTTGTCTTTTACTGTAAACGACAATGTCCCCGGGAGTCAAAGCCGAAATTAAAACTTGTGTAAATTTTTGAAACATACATTTCATTATTTAACCAATGTAAAGCAAAACAAATAATACCGTTTTGAGCTGTAAAACCAAGGCAATTGAATCCTTAGGTAATGATACAGACAAGACCTAACGGTTCACCTATTATTATGTTGAACCAATTTGAGAGTCAAACGTAAACTACTACATGTATATTTGATGGATGAATCATGTATTCTGTATTATTCCCCAACAATGAAAGCTCGGATGAAAAGGAATTGGAATGATTTAAAAACCCAAGTTATAACTGTACTCCATCTCATTTATTGGCGATTAAGTTGCATATCATATGATGTACGTATTACTAGACAACAGTTGCTGGATCTTGATAGATGCATACGAAACTTCAATGAATTATCAATATTTGTATTCTTCAAAATAACTATTATATCCGATAAAAATGAAGAAAAAAATCTATCGGATAAAAACTACCGTTTTTTTCTATGAGAAAAAATATATCCTATTGGAGTCAAATTTGTCCTATGGATTCGTAAGGACAAAAAAAATCCTCAGTAACCCCCATGTTGTCGTTTACCTCCATGGTAAAAAAAAATCCGTCATTCTTTAATAATCCTAGAAGGCTAACAAAGTACAATTGTTAATTATTTTTTCGTAATTAATCTTAGACATACATTAAAAACGGTATCCCGGATTTGCAATCATGAACACGATTAAAGTTAATCGGAAAAAGTGTTACATGTTTATTTTAAATCAAATAAAGAATTGTTATGATAATACCATAAATTTAACTATTTTATCAGAAAATAAAAAAAAAAAAACTGTATTTTAAACCCGTAAACACAATTTCAAGTTTAAAAAGTTCCTATATTAAAATCGTTCTTAAGGAATTATATGTGATATATTTGCCTGATCTTATACTTGTTTATTTACAAATGCCTTTAAATACATACAATGTTTATTTTTATTTAATTTGCCACAAAACGTATTTAGCTTAGTTTAAATGAAAATAAAGAACAGAGAATAAAAATACTGTTGAAGAGAAAATACATATCCGTGTTAAATTTGCCTCAGTTTGTTAATTCAAGTTTGACATCTAACTTCTTAATTCGCAATCAACATTTACCCGACAACCTTGTATATTTTATTTTCTTGATGGAATACCCTCATGTACATGTGACCATCAGAAACTGAGACAAATATGATATTTGTAATGGTATTTATCAAAACCTAAATGATTGAAAATATCTTAGTAGAATATGAAATTGCCAAAATAAGCAAAGAATTATAATCTAGCATAGTTCAACATTGGAGAAATGCACCAATCTTAAAAAGATTTATGGGAGACTTTTAAGACACAATATATACAGTCATATAAACATATTTTTACACATTTACATTTAAAATTTACAGTGTTCATCTATACTAAATGAAAATAAAGCATTTGTTTCTTTAAGAACCAGTGAAATAAAATACTGTTTCTTCTCAATAAAATATTGTTGATGGTTTTGGCAACTATAGCAGCAACAATGTCGTTACTAAATAAAAATATAAATTGTTCGCTATCTGATAATAGGTTAAAATGTTCGTTAAAATGTATAGCTTAATGTATCATGATTTGTCTTAAATCTTCATATAATGGGCATTTTAAAAGGACATGAAGTTCATCTTCAGTAGTAGAGCTACAGTTAAAACATGTCATCTCATGGACTTCTTTTCGTTCATACCTTCCAGTTTCTATTTTTAGTGGAGCTACCCACATCTAAATCTTGCAAAAGCACTTTGTTTTTAATTGACAGAATATTTTTAACAAATTACAGTTGTTCAACAGTATATTTTTTAGCCCATTGATAACTTGTCCGCGGCATCTCGCTCAGTTGAATAGAAATTCAAATTTTAACTGTTCTGTCGTAGAAATGTCATCATGTAATTGTTTGTACGTAGAACATGTATCGTTATCAGTCCTAGCCAAGACTCACTGAACAAATACGAAATATTTACAGACGATAAATAAATTTTACACAAAAAGTCAAGAATCCTAATAAACGTTATGTACGATGAAGTTAATGAAGAGTGCACAAGAAAGTAAGTAAGAATGTAAATTTTATTTAAAGTCGGAACATAAATACACACTAACAGATAAAATATAAGCTTGGATGAGCTCTATAACCAACTATCATATAAAAACCACAATGAATGAACGTTACACGATTAGGGATGAACGATTGACAAATGCACGGTTATAAGCCTGAATGATTGATGAACGCACGATACACGGTTAAGAATGAGTGATTGATGAGCGCACGTTACACGATTAAGAATGAATGATTGATGAGCGCACGTTACACGGTAAAGAATGAATGAACGATCAACGCACGTTGAACGGAAACACACAGAATAATGAATGATGAGCGCACGATTGGTACACGCACGATACACGCACGCAACACTCACGATACACGATGAACGCACGTCAAAATGGTCAGTTTGAATTTTAGAAGGTCTGTAAGGGTGAAGGTTGGTACCTATTAAAACGTTTAAACCTACTGCATTTGTTTGCACCTGTCCTAATAGTGTGGTTCATAAGTGTTTCTCGTTTCTCGTTTTTTTATATAGTTTAGACCGTTGGTTTTCCTGTTTGAATGGTTTTACACTAGTCATTTTTGGGGCCCTTTATAGCTTGCTGTTCGGTGTGAGCCAAGGCTCCGTGTTGAAGACCATACTTTGACCTATAATGGTTTACCTTTACAAATTGTGACTTGTATGGAGAGTTGTCTCATTGGCACTCATACCATATCTATTTAAATGTTATATAAGTACTTAAAATCTATAATATGAGAAAAAATTACAGGCTTCTACATTGCTTTATTAAAAGTGCTGCAGACACCGAATAATAAGACTTTGCAACATTTGATTATTGTTGACAACACGATGACAATGTAATTACTTTTTGACAAAGTGATGACACTATAATCACTTTTTGTCTTATATGACAATGTGATTACGTTTTGAGTTGATAGGATATGATTATCATGTCTTTATATTTCATCTAGGTAATGATGATTTTTTTTTATTATTCATTAACACCTGCTTTAAATATACCTTATACAGCACAGTGTAGATGACAGAAGGGGCCCTGTGTTCACACTGATGATTTCCCCAGGGTTAGTCGTTGTACCCTATGAACATAACTTTTTCTAAATGTTGTTCACATGAATGAGCTCATTACAAAAAAATAACAATAATAGCTTTAATAAATAACATTCAATAATAGTCATAATCAAATTAAATTTATCTTATACATTTCACCCTTAACAATGATGATTTGATAACTTTTTTACTTAGGTTATTTCAGTGGGCAACACGATTTTTGTGACCAGTTTTACAAGTTTTCTAGGGATGGAAAAAAGATGTATACATTTACAGATAAAAGCATAGTTGTGATTGATCTGGAAACTGGAAACAGTCAACAACACAATTGCCCCATAACGATGCTATCAGATGCTGTGTTTCAAATGACATGACAACATTCTTAACTGTTTCTGGTGATACTTTTCTTAGAATATGGAATATCTCTAAGGCAACATTTTCAGAAGAGAATCAATTAGATATTGGTAAATCAACTGAGTAAGTTTTGTTGAATATTGAAGTAGTTTAGAAAAGGTGCTTTATGGTTATGGCCGTGTCTGACCATCCTATTTTAGGTAAAACTGATTGCGTTTATGAAAAGTTTTCATTTCATAATAAAACTAATACCTAAAAACAGAAAGATGTCGTAGAAATGCCAAAGAGACAACTCTCCATCCAAACAACCTTACACTTAAAGCCTTGACTCACACCGCAAATTGAGCTATAAATTGCCCAAAATTACAAAGTGTAAATCAATTCAGACGTTCGTTCATCTAACTGTCTGTTATTCCAATAAATATAACCATCATACATTTCACAGCAAACTACTGAATGGTATTCCTTTATATTTGGTCAGCAGTTGAGCAGTATGCTGATTCTATGATTTTTTTTTAATATGTTGAAAGAACCTTAATTTTTCGTCAATTTGTTTGCAAGTAAAAACGAACAGATAGAATTTATTCTTGGTCATCAGCTTGACAAGCATGAGTTTCACTATAATGTGTATGCACCTTTTTGAACTACTTCCTGTTTTCCGATATTTGAAATAACAAGTTGGGATATCCAATTAGCACAAACTTTGTTTAAATTATTTTGACAATAATTTGTCATTTTTGTTTTAAATGACAATCTTTATTTGTATAACCAGTTAGTCGAAGTCGTTTTAAATTGTAAATCCATTTCGGGAAACTGCTTTTCAGACCTCAGAGATAGACTTTTGATTTTTTGAATAATCATCCCACATTTGTCGTGAGAGTTGAAATCTGTGTAATTTCTTTTTCTTTTATTGTCAATGTTCAGTTTTATGTTATCATACTGGATGCCATACCTCTATAAAAACATATATTATAAAAATTTACAGGGTACCTTTTTTTCAAATAGGACTTATTATTCCATAAAAAATGCTTAAAGCTAGATTTGTGCAAAAAAAAAAATACATAAATATTCAGTATAAAAGTATAATTATCAATTCTGTAATTCTTAAAGTATAAATCAACTGTTCTGTTTCAGTGTTCAACCAGAGTTAAACATGCAATGGAGTTTGGGATGTGTTTTCTAAAGTGTCTTCTAAAATGTGTTTCGTAAATAATACCATTATCAATGTAAATGATGATGTTAATATGGGCAACAGTAGTATACCACTGTTCAATAGTTATAATTCGATTAAGAGAAAACTAATTCAGGTAGAAAACTTAGCAATCAGTGTAAACACAATCCTTTCAGTTCTAAAACGTAGGAGTTAGCTAAAAGTTATAATAATGAATTATTTTCTCTTTGAAAGGTTCTTTACGTTATTACCAAATGAAAGATATGCTCTCACATATTGCGATATGGAGGAATTATTTGACAAAAGAATAAGGGTTGTTGATACAGTCGAGAAAACAATTGTGTCCCAGGCAGAAATAAAGGTAAGATGTTTTTAAATATGTTCTATTTTCTTCACTTCACTGGGGTGTCTTTTTGAGAAAAATCGACATAAATGTTGCTAATTGTGTTGTACCAAATATCGAAGAAAAACAAACATGCTCAATTTTACTGTAAACTTGATTGAATGACAACATTCAATATTGACAGTTCATGGTTTTTTATCACCATTAGGATTGTAGAGGGTCATTATATTTTCAGTCTGTCCATCTTTCCCAGATGAGGTTACCGTTTTAGGTGAAGAGAGTTTACGCTTAAATTGTCTTCACATCTTTTGTAACTGATTATATAGATTGCTCTTCCTAAATTGTATGCAAAATCAGGGTTTTGACCCCAATTTGAATCTTCACAAGACATGAAATATAATTAATGTTTGTTCAAAGTAGTGTACTAGTATGGTAAAGTTGAAAATAGTCACATCAACATGAAACTTAGTACATATGTCAAACATTTTGTTATCGTTCTAAATATATCTTTCTAAATGTAATGCTTAATAAGGATTTTAACCCAAATTCTATGGTTCACTGAACATGGATAAACATTGTCTCAGTAAAGCATTTTGTCTTGTAGACATAAATTTCTTTAATATATACATGTATATATAATATATATATATATATTATATGTATGTTGGCGAGACAGAACAGCCATTCAACAAACGCATGCATGGTCATCGAAGTGACTACACCTGCAAGCCCGACCTCACCGTAAGTCGTCATTTGAGATCACCTGGGCATGATCAAACTGATCTCAAAAACCTTACCATCACAATCATGACAACGAGGGTTGGTCAAGGGCCGACAGACTTGCTCAGGAAAGGTTTTGGGTAAGAAAGTTAAGGACAGTTTCCCCAGAGGGCATAAATGAAAAAACATAGAATAAGTCACTCATTTTCCTACCATCACTCATTTTCCTGCCATCACTCAATTTTCCTGCCATCACTTGTTTCCAGTAACTCCGGCTTCCGTACTGGACTTACAGTTTTAAGGATTTTTAAATTATACCAGTTTAAATTACAGGGTTCTATTCATTTGGGATGGATGTACAAGTACGCAGCCACGTTCAATTATTTTACCTTAGTAAATATAATTTAATTATTTTTCTAATCATTATTAAACTGCTATTTATTTGGGAGGTTTAAATACGCAGTCTCTGTTGCAATTGATCTACCGGTGTCAAATTTGAAATATTATACCAACTTAGATTGTTCAGGGCTGTTTGTTGGGACTGTTTTTCCACGCAGTTGTTGTAACCTCTTAACTGTCGTCACCTTTGGAATTTTAGAGTTGTGCCAGTTGCGTCGTGTTTGGTAATTTTAATATTGTATCAGCGTCTCTGATGTTCGCTTAAACTGTTTTTTTTTTTTTTTTTTTTTTTTTTGTATAAATTTCAAGATTGTGATAGTTATATAAAAAGAATAGATTGACATGATTCATTTTACATCGTGATCACACTGATGAGGGATATCTGTTATCCGAAATATCTAACATTTGTTCATTTTATTGTAATTTTTGGTGATGTTGTAACCTTTTTAGACTGGTTATATATAAATATTTATATATATATAAAGTACGTCTGAGCCAGTGACGCCTCTACAACAGATTTTATCCATCGGATCACCAGCAAGTGATGGTGAAACAAGGCTGATAATACATTCTGAATATATAATTCGTCTTACCATCAGCCCAACAATGTAAGAGCTGTAAATTTGCTTTTGCAAATTTGTTGTTCTTCACTCGCTGGAATTCGATTTCATGCTACTGAGATATCGTGGCACCAAATCGCCTGCACTGTATCCAACGCGCTAGACCACTCGACCACATAGGCTTCACAATAATAAAGCTTTCGGTGGCCGGGTGTAACTTTCCTCGTCAGTTTTAATCTAGCGTCATAATACAGTACGTAATATATAGGCATGAAGATGATATTTTTTTTTTAAATGGAAAAACCTAAAGTAGATAGCTTCTCATTTGCAAATGCTTATTGAATACCAACTAGGCAGAATACAGGAGAAAATAAACGACCAAAATCCTATAATAATTAGATTAATTCATTATGCTAATAGAGTTTTTCTTATCACATGGGTAAAATTTATCCGGAAAGAATATCCGCATTGTTCATAATCTGCCTCCGTGCATGAACGCAGCCCGGAATAAACTTGCCAAAACTGCATATAAGATTAGGTCAGAAGAAAAATTAAAAACAAGTATTTGTCATTTAGGAGTCACTGTGAACTTTCACTTTCAAGAAACCAGTGGCATTTTCGCAAGGAACTCTGTTGTTGGTAACTTGTACAGAACCTTCAAGTACTCCGTCACATACTGTAGTAAGTTTGCCGACTCTGCTTCATATATCTGATTTTTGTCCCCAGTGAAATACATATAATGCTATGCATACATAATTGTACATATCCACTATTTTTTTATGTACTTATTCTTTCTTTTATATGTTTTAGTATACTGAAAATATTTGGACTGTAAGTATATGTGTGTTGAATTGTTCTATCATGTGCTTCTATGTGCTTTTTGAGCAAGCTTTTCTTATTAAGGTGGCTTGGGCGTCTTAATTAAAATCCATAGAATTTTTTAATAATTTGTCAAAATGAAGTTTTTTACATGCTTTTTTCAAAAATATAATAAAAAGTATGGGTCACCGGACTTTTTTTCCCGCTACCGGTTGTGCAAAATTGTCAAATTTTGTATAGATTATGCACGGAAAATCCAATTTTGTGTGATAAAAAGAAAACTACCTGATAGAATTTTAAGATAAAATGTGAGAAGATAGCTCTTATAACATGCTTTCAGATAAGAAAAAAAATGGAGTCACCGAACTTGTTTTCTTGCTACATATTAAATTGGTAAATTCACAATACTTTCTATTATAAAATGACTATATTTGAGTTATCTCCCTACTATTTGAGTTAGCTCCCTTATTATCAAAGTTGAAAAAAATGAATCAAAACAAATATGGTGTTTTTTATAGAAATTACAGTCGTAAATATGATAAAACACATAATTTTCTATATTTACATCAAAAGTCTTACACATAAATTACATACTACTCTCAAAATTTGCACACTTCATTAAAGATATAGACCAACTGTTATCTGCTTCTTCAAAATCCAAGATGGAGGAAGACACCCGAGCCACCTTAAATGTTACTGCAAATGAGCGATGGATACAAGCCTAAAACTATCTACTTAACTCTCACTTATACAATCAAACATACATCTCTGTAATATTACTTAATTGACTTATTAGATATTAATGAATCGATGAAAAATGATTTCAAGAAAAAAGAAAGCATAAATTAAAAACCAATTGTTAAGAGAACAATTGAAGGTCTAGAAAAGATCTATTTTGATATGAAAATATTCAAATTCATATATATATATGTGTGTGTGTGTGTGAATATGAAGTACCTATATAGTAAACCAGTTAGAAAAGAGAAAATATAAAGTAAACTTGTGTTTGTTCTGTTAACTTGTACAAAAAACATAAGGAAAAGAGAGATCTCTCCACTTCAATTATCAAAGTTATTGAAAAAAGCTAGTTCCTGTTTACTCTAAATTAAATTTGGCATCCAATCATAAGTTTCTTTATACTGATGCGATGAATAAATGTTTTTTTTATCCTTTTGAGTGAAATAAGGGATATAATATGCTTCTTCCGGTGAATTAAATTTCACTTCCGGTCTCATATAATAGTTTCTTTCACACTGACTCCATAAATATATATACTTTTGCCTGTAAACCAGAAGATAATTGGCATTCTCCGGTTTATGGAAAGTCACTTCTGTGTTGACTTGAGTTATCATTGATATGTTCATAATTATAAATTAACTGTTAACAAAACTTTGAAATTTTGAAAAACTAAGGCTTTTCTACCTCAGGAATAGATTACCTTAGCTGTATTTGGCAAAATTTTTAGGAATTTTTGGTCCTCAATGCTCTTCAACTTCGTACTTTATTTGGCCTTTTATAACATTTTTGATTCGAGCGTCACTGATGAGTCTTTTGTAGACGAAACGCGCGTTTGGCGTAAATATTAAATTTTATTCCTGGTATCTATGATGAGTTTATTCTTGTCATTAGTGATAAATTAATGTATTTAAATTTTCAAAATATGTTGATTCCGAGTACTATTTCATGAAAAAAGTGCAAAAGGCTACTTCCGGTTTATTTCAGGGTCACTTCAGGCTGTCATTTTTCAAGGTCATATGTCACGCAACCTTTTGTAAAAGGTCATATGGCTTTATAATGAATCAAGTTGAAAAAATTATCAATTAACATTTCAGGGGCACTTACTCCTATAAGATGCCATTAGATTGTTTCAGACCAAATGTAGCATATCTTCATTACAATTAAGTGATCATTTTGCACATGTTCTTTTATATATATCTTTAAAATTGTTTGAGAAAATGCAAAAACAAAGAAAAGTCAAAATTTAGAACTTGACCTTGACCTTTTGACTTTGACTTCATTTTCTAAGATAGGACCGAAGGGCCTCAAATAAAACATTCCAGGGTCATATGGTTAACGGTTTAAGAGTTAAAAAACATACCGACAAATTTATTTTGTAAAGGTTAATAACTCTTATAAAATTTCATCGAATCACTTTGATCCAAATTATCCAGAAATTCCTGATAATGTTTCGAATAATTTAGAAGAAGAATTTTGTCGATATCTTTTTTGTTACGAAGGAGATGCAAACCCTTGATATATAGTTAATAGGGAGATAACTCTTACAAAAAAAATTGTTAGGCTTAGCAGGGTGTAAATTTAAAAGCACATACACTGTTAGATACAATATAAGAAATATCTTAGCGACATATTGTGAAACAAATATTTATCACAAGGACAAAATTTGGCGGAAGAAAAAAACAAAAGAGAACAATTGAAGGCCTTTCTGCATCAATTTTCTAAATTATTGATGAGAATTTAATTCCGATTTATTCTATTAACTACGAAACCATTAGCGTCCTAGCATAGGTTTCTTCATACTGATTGAATAAATATATGGTTTCTATATATTTTTGCCTGAAATAAGGGAGATAATTGTCAACTTCCGGTTTAAAAATGTCACTTTGGTCTCATATGATAGCTTAATTCACACTGATTCCAAAAATATATGGTTTCTATATACATTTGCCTGTAATAAGGGAGGTATTTGGTACTTCCGGTGTATAGCAAATCAAATGATAGGTTATATATGAGTATATAGGTTCTAGGTATTTTTCAATGAAATAAGTGCAAAAATGGCTACTTCCAGGTTTTAACAGTTCATTTCCGGTTGGAATTTTTCAAGTGCATATGTGAAACACTATGTTCCAAAAGACCCAATGGCTTTATCATGTACTAAGTTTTAGTAATATTCAAATAACCTTAAATAACTCCTGTAAAATGTCATTAGATTGTTTCAGACCAAAAGTATCGTATCTTAATCACAATTAGGCAAACATTTTGCCATAGTTCTTTATATATATATATCAATAAAAGTGACAGAGGAGATCATAGCAAAATGAAAAGTCAAAATTTGGAATATGACCTTGACCTTTGACCTTGGCCTAAATTTCATCTAAATGAACAAAGGACTGCAAATAAATAAACCTTAGGTATCTATCACTTACCATTCATGCTTTACATTTATTTATCCCTTATGTCAAATACAGAAGAGTAAATAACTCTCATATGGAGTTTTCGTAAAACATCCTGAGGATATAATGAGCAATTTGGTAAAATAAATTTGTTGCTTTCTTTTACAGTTACGGACGAGATGCATTCACAAGGAAAACAGCATTCGGGGAGATAACTCCAACAAAGAAAAGTGTTCGTTTAAGCAGGGTCAATTTCAAAGGCGCATAAACTATTCGATATACATTACTAAACATCTAAGCCTCATCTTGCGAAACAAAATTTATACACGCTAAATAAAAGTGGCGGAAGAAAAAAAAAATAATCATCAGAAGAAAATAATAGGTCTTTCCACAGAAAAGTGGAAAGACCTAAAAATAATAATCAAAAACCAACTGTTCAGAGACATGTCGCAAATGACAATTTGATAAAAATATGTAGTCGATATCTTATACGGCTAATGAAAAGAAGTGATAATAAGCCCAAATCAAAAATTAGACTATGACCTTGACCTTTGACCTTTACCTAAGTTTCTTTTTTTTTGGAACAGGGATCTAAAATACAAAGAACTTAGGTCTCTATCACCTATGGTTAACCAGTTACAAATGCTAATCACTTATATCAAATGCATTAGGGAATATAATTCTCATATGGAGTTTCTGGAATGCTTCGATGTAAAATAAACTCATCATAATGAAGATATAGCGAGCAATTTGGTCAAATAAATTTGTCTTAATCTTTTACGGTTGCGAAGGAGTAGTGCACACAATGAAAACAGTGTTCGGGGAGATAACTCTAACAACAAAAGAATTTTTTAGCAGTGTGAGTTTTAAAAGCGTATTAACTATCTGATAACATAAAACAGAAATCTAAGCGCATATTTGAAAACAACAATACCGCGAAAGTAAACAAATAGGTTGAAGAAAAAATATAATCAGAACAAAAGCAATAGGTCTTTCCACGGAAAAATGGAAGGACCTAATAATCAGAACAAATACAAAAGGTCTTTCTATCATGTGGTATATTTGTGTATAAGCTTGTTACGCCAAAGGTGGTTAAGATTGTACCCTTTGGTACAGTACTTGTTATAAAATTTAAGAAATCTGTATCGTCACGGACATAATTCGGAATCTTCGGAAAGACAGGTTTAAGTAGTAAATCAATGGGATGGCTCAATCTATGAGTAGACGATTGTGGTCCCGCCACTATTCGGCGGAGTTTTAAATCAGTCGGTATACATACTTTGATATATTCACTGTTTTGTTCTAAAACTCCTTTTTCTATTTCTTTACTTTTATGTATTTTGAGAAATCTATAGAAATCACTTTCTTGAATTTTAAAGTTGCACAGGTAATCGTTTTCCTTTGATGTAAATGAATCAGGATATTTTTTAATCAACTGTTTTATTTTTCTCATAATTGTATTATCCATATTTCTTTTTTTCCTCCTTGTAAAATTCCGTTTCCTTTAATTGTTCAAGTACTTTATCCTGGTTATATTCTTTATTCATAATTACCACTGCGCCACCTTTGTCAGCTACTTTAATTATTATAGAATCATTTTCTTTTAATTTTTGCAATACTTTCTTTTCCTTTATTTATTTTCTCTAGTTTTATGTTCTTAAATTTGATATTTAGATATAGTGTTGATAAAGAGTTCTAAATTTACATCTCTATCTTTTGGAGGTGTGAAAACAGATTTATTCCTTGCAATGGATTTTTCGTCTTTATTATCAGATTCCGAAGTCGTAGTCGACGGTTGAATTTTTGTATATCCATTTGCAATTCGGCTAAATTTGGTTTCGGTGTAGGTGTAAATTAAATCCTTTCAATAATAGAGTAATTTCATTATTATCCAATTCATTGTCAGATAAATTTATAATTTTCGGGTCAATTTTCTCATCGTTTAAATCGCTTTGCTTGTCAAGTTTGGCTCTCGGTTGTAGAAACGGTTTCCTAAAAAACGCGGAGTCGGAATTTCTTCCTTTTTTATATAGTTTTTACTTTGGTATCAGTGATCTGACCTCATATTCTGTCTTCCTCGGTATTCATCTGTTCTTCCTTAGAATATATGTTTTTTCTTGTTTCTTTTTTCTAGGTTTGGCCTTCAACATGGAGTTGTTTTCGTATTCTTTTTCGTAGTTATCAAATCACTCCTTTTGTTTTCCCAAAGTTTATGAGATTTTTTTTCCTCTCTCGTAGTGTTTTGTTGCCATAGTTCTTTACGTTTTATTTCCATTTGGCCCGAATTTCATTCTGAGATTTCCGTAAAGATTGCTTCGTCGATCTATTTGTAGTTTTCCTCATATAGCGACTGTCTTGCTTGTAGACGGGAAATCTCTGTTGTTAAACGAAAAGGGCAAGATTAGCTCGAATTTCCGTTTCTTGTGAATGTTCTCCAACAATTTCAATTATTTTGAATTTTTACGGAATAAAGGCTTCTCTTTTCTGCAATGTTTTGACATTGGTTCATGTTCCCAAATGCTTGTTTTCTTTCGTTTAGTGATTTACTCCACATTTTTGACATGTTTTCCTTCTGTTTATAAGCTTGCATCATTGTGTGAGTGTCATTCATTTCCTTTAAAATGGGAACGTATCTACTCTTTGTGTTGCAACATCATTGCTCGTGATAATAGTCCCATTTTCAACTATTGTCTTTAAAGTCATATGAAACCTCAAATTAAAAAAAAAATGATGCATATGTTTTTTATAATTAAATGGATAGTTTTCATTATAAAACTTATGTGCATATACCTTTTTCTGAAGAATGTATCCACATTTAGAAGAAGTTTACATTTTTAATTGCTTTCTTCCAGGAAGCAATTCGCTGACATATTTTCCGTATGCAAGTGACCTTAGCGTGACCCTTCTCGAAAAAATCCGGTGATCGCAATACGCATGCTTATATACCTATGTGGAGTTATTTTCTTTCAGAATGTCAGGACTTTCCTTTGAAGAATCAACCCGGACGATACCATTTTAACGTCTGAAACAAATAATGTGAAATTTTGTTAATTTATCGCTACAATAAAGGGACAATATTTGAAATGAATTTGATAATGCAAAACCCTTCATAACACTAATATAACAAACCAGATTTAACAAATTCATGTGTAGGATTTTGATAATCGTATTGAGTCATACTGTGAAATCATACATTGACCTATGGATATTCGTTTTTCGTGTTATATGTACATGTATCAGTATCTCGTGCTCTATTTGTGTCACTTTTGAATTTATTACATCTATAGGTACCTATACCTTTTACTCTATTTTATGAAAGGGTTTGTAGGGAGGGTGGGGGTATGCTATTTAATTCTGACTAAGTTCTCTGTTTAAAAAAATGTCATTCAAAAGTGAAAACAATAATTCTGAAAAGCTCGAGAAAAACTGTAAAAAAATAATCTGCTTTTCCGCGATGAAAATATCACGAAAAAATAGAAAAAACATAGCATCCCCCTTTTTTAAAATAAGTTGAAAATAAATTACTTACAAAGTGACTTTTATTTTTCATACACCGTAACAATTCATTTGTGTCTTGCTTCATGTAATTAGTGATATTTCTTTTGTAACTGGATAAAGATTGCTAAAGCTTATTATATCTAGATTAATTAGTGAGTTTTATTTAACGTTTCAAATGAGCCGGGGCGTATTAAAACCAGTACGGATCAGAAAAGAATATCCCACTTTAGTGTGGTCGGTAAAATATGATGGAAATCTTGCAAATCTTTGCAGAAAATAATATTTTGTTACGGTATATAAGTCAGATAATGCATATTTTAAGGTTTTTCTTGTCGTATAGCACATCTCGGGGTGTTATACGACAAGAAAATCCTTAAAATATGCATCATCTATAACTTCTTTGTTGATTGTTTACTTTTTTTACTTTGTTTACTTTTTTGTGTTTCTTTGGGACATATGACGTGGCTCTGTACTTTTCAAGATCCCGCCATTATGTTATTGTTCTATTATAATTTTGAAAATACTTTGAACGACAAAATTATTTTACTCACGTAGTGGTATTAACCATATGTGGATTCTTAAAAATTATAAAGAACTTCTGGATAATTTTAAATCTCGGTCCTTTTCTGAAATTAGTTCTAACAAAACTTTTGATTTTTTAACCCTGTATACCACCATTCCCCATGTGAAATAATAATTTTTTGAAAATACTTTGAACGACAAAATTATTTTATATTTCTTCCTGTGTGACGTTTACATTTTCTGACGTCAAACACGCGAAGCAATGAATGTGGTTGTTAAATTTGATAGATGCTTTTTGTGCTTCTTTGTTAAATATTTGTTTGTTTTGAGATTGTGACACTGATGATTGCTGTACCCATATTTTGACAAGTTTACCTATGATGTCTGTTTTGTTCACGCATTGTTGTAAAAATAATGGAATTTGATGCGACTGCCATACAAATAAGGGGTTTATCACTATAAAACCAGGTTCAATCCACCATTTTCTACTTTTGAAAAGGCCTGTAACAAGTCAGGAATATGACAGTTGCTGTCCATTCGTTTGATGTGTTTTATCATTTAATTTTGCCATTTGATTAGGGACTTTCCGTTTTGAATTTTTCTCGGAGTTCAGTATTTTTTGATTTAACTTTTTACTATAAGGAGCAATCGGTAAACTACGGCTTCAAATCACGACAAATAATTAGCTACCATATTTTCATATCATAACAGACAGAGAGGGAAAAAATTGACAATTATACGATATGTTTGCGTTAAAAATGATAAAATCGTGGTCAGAAGACTAAGTTTATAATATATACATGCATTAGTTAAGAATTGGATAAACATTATTTTTCACCAGTCACTCGTTTCATATGACTTTATTCTCCTTGTAATTTCATTGCATTTGCGGGTTCATGAAAATTGTCATTCATGGAATCAAATTTTGTAATAAACATAGTTATCTTACCGGATATTTCTGTATGAATTCTCTCTGTTTCCCTCGATTTTGCTCTTGATCCACTCATCCTGATGTCTTGTACACGCAATAATATATCAATAAATGTTTAAAATAAGTCGTGTACAGATTCCCAACGTTATTAAGTCCCGTGAAGGATGAAAACGTTAGAACAATATTACTAATATTTTATTATCTACTTACCTGATTTTTGTGTTTTTATGAATATATCTATATATATATATATATATATATATATATATATATATATCATATATATATATATATATAATTTTAGAATTGTACAAGCGTCTAAACTAATGTTCGGTTTAACAATTTTATTGTTTATAAATTTCTAGATTGTTACAGTTTAATCAAAGTAGATAGACATGATTCATTTAACATTTTAATCATACTGATGAAGGATATCTGTCATCCGAAATATTTATAAATAATTAGATTTATAGTTTCCTTTTCTTGGTTATTGGTGTTGTTTTGTACACTTTTTTAGGCGTTTATATAATTTATTTATTGTGTACATGTATCGTTACTCGTAACGACCCAGCGCCCTCGTGAGAAAAATCGTTGACTATTATTCAGACGTTTTATATATATATATATATATATATATATATATATATATATATATATATATATATATATATTAAAATTAAGCATGTGAGAGTGTGAAGTGATCATGATGATAGATGTACAAAACAAATAGCATTTATCATGTAATGTATAAAAAGAGTTTTCTCCCTTTACGCAATAAAAATTACTGATTTCGTGCATAATAATAATGTAATATTATCCAAATGAAATTCGCAACATTTTTTTTTCTAAATTAGCAATACATCTTCTTGTTTTGAATTTGGAAGATGTCAAACATGTTGAAATATCTACTTTCGTTTCATTCAAAGTGATTTAAAATAACATCAAATTGAAAATATTTAAAATAGATAAATATAAACACAGAAGAAAATTATATATTAATTCATCTTATTATATATTAATTCATCTTAATCATAGTGGCACTCTATAGTTGAAACATACCTTGATAGATGATAGGCGAAATTTTAAATCCATCGGAAAATTACACGTGTTGTAGAGTTATAAATTGAAGCAATGTAGATAACAAATCGTAAACGGAAAAAAACAGATATCTGCAAAATAAATGTTATATGCAAATGTAAATTATTACTAATAATGAAGAATAATTAAACAATTTCGTCAAGTCAATCCCCTGGTTCATTTGACGTTTTACACATAGAGATAAACCTATATAATAATAGTTGTACTATATAGGGCAGTTGTTAACAACTAGATACTAGTGCAATACAGAATTTTTTAATGTTAAAAAAGTGTAGTTTTAGGTGCAGAGGATCCAAACAATAGAACATACATTCTGGACTTATCCTTATATAGCAAAGTTATGGGACCTTAACTCCTGGATATTTGAAAAGATAGAAATAGTACTAACTTTAAATATTGATTTGTTTATATTTTGTATTATAACAAAAACAGATAAAATGACATAATAATGATAATAATTTTGTTAGCATAATTCTACATTTATAGAAGCAAATTATCAATGGAACAAACCAATATGATAGCACTAACAAATTATTTAAAAGAAAACTTATTAATAGAAAAAAATATATTTTATAAAAATAAAATATGCAGTAGGACAGAAAACTGCTGGAGCCCCTGGACTCTTTTATTGTCATAAAAACAAAACAATCAACAGACACCACAGATATTGTATATATATTTTATATCCAAACAGCCTCTGTCTTGCAATCATATTCTGCAATGTACCAAACTATTACAGCTGTGTCTATCAAATATGATGTATATCTTCTGTTTATTGTATATAACTTTGTGCATACAAGTGTGTATAACTTATTATTATGTTCATATGCAAACAAAAAGAACTTCAATATAGAAATTTAAAAAAGTTATGCAAACTGGACCAACAGTTTATTGGTTATATTATTTATTTTGCTTTGCAAAGCTTGAACAAATAATGGGAAATCAGAATATCTGTAATCTGCTTTTCTTAACAGATTCATAATCATTTTACGATGGTTTCTCAAGTGCCATGGATAATGCTAATAGTAATTTGCCTTGTTTTTTATGCATTGTCAGTTTCAGTGGTGATATATGTCATTATTAGGTAGTCAAATCATGGCATGAAATAAAGTGTCAAAATCTTAAATCTCACAATTCTTCAAAGGAATACATATCTTAATCTGGAATTCATGTTTGACTTTTCAGGAAAGTTTAAGGAGAGCCATATTTGTAAGTGAAAGTAAGGCAGTGATATGCTTTACCGAAGACAAACACAAAAACAATATACCACTAGACCTTCATTTGATAGATTTAACTTCAATGACAGAGAAACCGGTGCAAGGCCAAATGTTCAAAGATTGCTACTATATACTGAGCGTTAACTATGGAAAAGGTAATTAGACATGTTAGAAAAGCTGTTCTTACAGTGATAATGTAGTTTGGAGTAGACAAGAAATTAAACTGTCATTGCATTGATGTACTGTTTATTCGAGATGGATATTCTGATTTATCTTTGTCCTGTTATCTGTTGTATTTTATTATATCCCGTTTCAAAGAAGGGGTTACACTGTCGTTGTTCTCCTCTTATATTTGATGTGTTTCCCTCAGTTTTAGTTTGTGACTCGGATTTTTTTTTTTTTTTTTCTCAATCGATTTATGAATTTCGAACAGCAGTATACTCCTGTTGCCTATATTTGACCCCTGTTTTCCCTTCACCCGTACGTCAGTCCGTCCCATTAAATTTCTGTTGCATTTCTCCCAGAAACTAATGATCAGGGCTTCTGACATTTTGAAGTCAAGCTTCATATATGAACATGCTTTATCGATGACTTATAGATTCTTACACATAATATCCATATAGTAATTTTTTTCTAATTACCCCCAGGAACTACAAATCAAGGCTTTCTGATATTTAGAGTATTGCTTCATAAAAGAGAGGCGAAATATACCAAAGTGACATTCAAACTCATAAGTCAAAAATAAACTCAAACAAACAGACAAACAATAGTACAAAAAACACAACATAGAAAAATTAAGATTGTTAAACATGAACCCCACCAAAAACGGGGGTGACCTCAGGTTATCCGGAAGCGTAAGCAGAGCCTGTTCTACATTCGGCAACCGTCGTGTTGCTCATGTTTGTACAAACCCGTAATTAGTTAAATTCGCTAGGTCACATTCGGGAAAAGGGACGGGATTGTAGTAACGACATCCGGAGCATATCCGCTATCATCTGTGATACGGATATTTCATAACGGTCAACCAAATCGGGATTGCGTCCGTAGAACTTACGAAGGGATGATTTAAACTTCAACACTTTGAACTCCTCGTTAATAGCTTGTTTGTGAGAAGCAACCCTCTATCACGGAAATTATGATAGGAAATACAAGCCCTGGAATATCGTGCTCATTACTCATCTGACCATGCTATACCATGTGACATATTTTAAGATCCATCGTTCAACAACTTTCTATTATAAACAGAACACTTATGATTTCGTACATTTAATAGCTATGTTGTAATTTTTTTTTCTCAAGAACTACAAATCAGGGCTTTCAGAAATTAAAATTGAACTTAATGTGACTATTCTCTGCCAGCGTGATACGTTTTAAGATTCACCACTCAACAAATTCTTGTCTTATCATGAACTTTCAGTTAGAGTTTCGTAAGCATGCACTACTCCCCAATTTCACAATATCAGCAACAGAAAACTAGGGCTTTATATTGTTATCTTGTCCATTGACACATTTTTTTCAGATCTGTAAATTATCTGCTTCCTGATTGCCACTAGAGTCCAAATGATAAAAAAGGAACCAGCAATAAATGTCATTACAGTAGTGCATGTATAAAAATGTGTCCTTGATTTTTACCTACGTCCAAAAGGGAAAATTAGCTGTTATTACCACTCCACTCTGTCATTCTGTCCGTCTGAAAGACAGGAATTACATTTTTTCCAAGTGTATCTGAGCTTCTATGAATAGAAATACTTTTATGTTTGATATGGATCTTGATAATGGTGAGTTATAACGTGTGAGCAATTTTAGCTCACCTTTCTTAAAAGAACATGTGAGATTTTGCCATCACTTAGCGTCATCCGTCCGTCGAACAATAAATCAAAGATATTCTCCTCTGACACTACTAAACCAATTTTACTTGTCTTACATCTAAAAATTGACAATGAGGGTCGGCTGAAAACAAAACTTTACGACAAAAGAGATGATTTCAGCTTACCCATTGTGAACCTTCCATTTCTATGTAGCAACATTCCAGCAGAGCCTGCATACAGAGTATATATATCTCCCAATTGATACGATATTCCCGGGCTTATATATCCTATCATGATTTCCTTGATAGAGAATTGCTGCTCACAAGGAAGCTATTAAACCAAGAGTTCCAAATGCTGAAGTTAAAATCATCCCTTCGTAAATTTTTATGGACGCCATCAAGAGTTGGTTGACCGTTATGGAATAACCGTTTCACAGATGATATGTTCCTCATGTCGTAACTACAATCCCATTCCCTTTTCACAAATGTGACCTTCCAAATTAGACTATTACGGGTTTGTAATATCATGTGCAACACGATGGGTGGCACATGTGGAGCATGATTTGCTTACCCTTTCGAAGCACCTGAGATCATCCCCAGTTTTTGGTTGCTTAATCATTAGTTTTCTATGTTGTGTCTTGTGTACTATTATTTGTCTGTTGTCTTTTTCTTTTTTAGCCATAGCGTTGTCAGTTTATTTTCGATCTATGAGTTTAACTGTCCCTCTTGTATCTTTTGCCTCTCTTTTAGGCTGAATGATCTTTATGGTATCTAGTATGAAGATCATGTTTTATTTTCTGTTTCGTCAAAAAAAAAAAACACGGCCGGTAAAATGTAGTTTTTGGCTTAAATTTTAAAACTAAAGCATTTAAAGTAAAACTGATATGGCGGTTAAAGTGTTCATGATGTCATGATGTACCTGCATTAAAACATTTCAGACAAATCAGACTAACGATTTTGGGGTCTTGCATGCCCCTGAATTTTAAATTGCAAGGAAATTCGGCAGTTTGTGGTTATTATCTTGAATATTATTATACATGTAGGTAAGGATAAACTATAAACAGTAAAAAATAACGAAAAGTACGATATACTATTAAGTTATTTCCACTACAATTGTCAATTTACCATAAACATGCTAAATGGAGTTTTTGCCTTAAAATAAATGCAGTTTGTGACGGCATATATCTTAAATATTCAATTGTGCATGTTTGAAATGATGCATGAACCATTAAATGTCTAAGCCTTTATATTCATAGTAATGTCCATTGGTCACTCAAACAAGATTCAGTTTCAGTTTTAATATACTACAATTCAGATGGACGATATATAATTTAAACGTTTTGATTTAAAATACTAAATCAGTGAATAAAATATAAAGATTTTTTTCTATTTTGAAACAATTCTAATTCTGGATTTAATTTTATTCTTTAAATGTGATTTGTTTCCCAAAAAAATGGAATGTATGAAGGAGGAAAAAGTTCATATAAAGTTTCTATGCCTTTAACATGTACAATTGGAAATTATAATTTTGGAGTATACATTGCAGTGTCGCAGTGGTTTCTTGAAATCTATTTGGATATATAATAAAGAATGTTCAAATTAAATTTGTCTTTGTTCATGAGAATTAACTGAATAAATTGGATATAATTTTCTAAGATTTGAATGCATGGAGAAGGATTTAATTCTTGTAAAAATGTTTCTGGCTTTCACATGTTTAATTGGAAATTATAATTTTGAAGTATACCTTGTAGTTTTTTTTTCCTAAGTGTATTGGGATATAAAAGAATGTTTAAATTAAAACATGGAAATTTAATTTACAAATTGGATATAATGTAAATCTTAAAATTTTACAAGATTTGAATGCATGGGGTAGGATATAATCCATCTTACTATAAAAAGTTTGTGTCTTTCACATGTTTATTAAATTAGAAATTATCATTTTGAGAGTGTACCTTGCAGTGTTTTTCTTGAAATCTATTTGGATGTATAAATAAATAATGTTTATGGTAAAACTGTGTTTTATCATGGAAATTGACTTAACAAATGGGATATAATATAAATCTCTAACTCTATTAGAGAATTGTATGAACGAACGAGAAATTAATTCATTCAATATGTTGTGGCTTTAAATGTGAATAATATGCTAATTCCAAAATTCTGTATAAAATATAAAAATAAAGACATGCTTTAATTGGATATTTACCTTGGAATATATACTAAAGAAGGAATATAGTGGACAAAGCTAAATCTAGTGATATAGTGAAAAAAGAATATTTTTTTTAGCGATAGATCTTTTTTTTTTTCAAACAGCAATTGTGAGGTGATACTTAATTGGATATTTAAAAGAAAGTAATTACAATGTTTTAAATTAAATTGAAATCTGTTTTCCTTATATTAAACAATGATTTTTTTTTTGTTACATATACATATAAATTGTATGGCCCTGATCCAGCTTCAATCAATCAGTATCAATTTAAACCGCATGCATGTGATACTTTTTATCAAAACCATGATAAAATCTGAGGTCAGTATGTTTGAAATTTTTGAAACTTCGAGTCAATCACTGTAACTTTCGTCATTACATCTATAATATACTTTGACAGTTCTTCGTCTTTTTCAGGTCTACTTCCCATCTGCTGCAGCTTGTTGCCTGCACAACACATTCATTAAAAAGTCTTCTTACATGTAGCTCAACTTACATAAAAAAAACCTAACAAAATCACCACAAGACATTGGCATTTACCTCTACTTGCTTCAGGCAGAGTAACCTGTGTTTAATGAAATGCGTTGTGCTTAGCATTAATGTACATAGCATAAACATGTACAAGAATGTAAATCACGTTTTGTAAATATCAAGGAATTCATCATGTTCAGTAAAAAGTATAAAAAAAACAATACTTTTTAGTATTAAGCTTCAGAATAAACTATAAACATGACAAAACATCTTAAAACGAGAAATGAAAATGCATGATTCACTTGTTGCTAACCTGTATTGAAGATACATCGATATTATATACCTTTTAAGGTTGACTTGTATACATGTTCCTCTATAAAGTATTAGTGATGTAGAGTTCTGTAATACAGTTTTTTACTAAATTTGCCCATTCGTATATGATCCCCCTATTAAAAGTCCAATCGCGTGAAAGCATAATAATACACGGACAACTAGATGAATGAAGGGATAATACATTTGTATAAAATTAATGTACTTATGTTATCATATTACGTAACAAGTGTATTCATCTCCTACATGTACCTGTTCATACAGGATTACAATAAGTATATTGCATCATGGCATGTAACTACATGTATGCTATTCTACATTCTGGAAAAATTTCATTCAAATTGATTGAATGTTTCATGAGCAGTAAATTTAATACGGACAAGGTGATACTATAATAGTATAATGTTTATTTTTTCCCATGAATTTTCAATTTTGTACCTTATGATTTCCTGTGAAGATTTGTGCATGATGGTGCCCCATGCATTATCTTTAGGCCCCGTTTGAATGTCCAATTACCATATAGAATATATGTATATAAATAAATAAATAAAAAAATAAATTCTAGATGTTTACTATTATCAAGTTCTTTCTTTAATCTAGAGGAGATTACCATACTGACAATAATTTTAGTAAAGTTTTGCCAGTCATATTAACAGTATTATGGATTTTGCATAGTTTGTTCTTATTTATATCAAGTCATGATAAAAAGTCTCATCGTTATCTGCTACGTTATAACTTCGCCTCTCTGTTTGCATTCAGAAATACGATTGGAATCACAAATTGAAGGGCAATGTTAATAACATATAAACAATTAGAAATTGGCTAATCGATGAGATGAATCCAATCTTTAACAGAGATTGAGAATACAAAACTCGAGAATAAAAACAATTTTGGTGGCACAAAAAGACAAATAAATTGTGATTCTCAGCTGATCAAAACTGAACAATGTGAATATACATAATTACATTTATAAGTTATGATCCAAAGATATAACTTTGTAAACACATGCACATGCATGTTTAGAAATAAACTGTTGAAACAGGTGTATGTCTCTGCTATATGCATCTTTGATAGTTTAACGTTTAACAGCTACATAAGTCTCGATCTTTGACTTTGTCAAGGTGAGACAAAAATGTATTTGCTGTCATACGTGTTGTTGGGTTGCCGTATGTTTATAAACCAAACATGTATCAATTCGGGAAAAAACATCAAAATTCAGTATAGGTTTGAGCAAATTATATATACTTCACATTATATATTCGGGAAAAACCCATCAATCATGCAAAATAGAGTAGAGCCAATGTAAAATGAAAAATAGGTTTTTTTGTCCATTAGTTCAGATTCGACATTCGGAAAATTTGATCACGAAACGATGAATATTCTACCATTCTTACATAAAGAACAAGCTGATAAATAAATAAGTGTCAAACACTGAATAAAGTGTAAATTTGAAAGACTTCAATTAAGTTTTTTTGGTTATAAAATTTAACTACATGAAATGTTTTGTACAATTACGATAAATTCATATTTCATATTAAGACCTTTTCTAGTGACATATAAATGTAGGTGTAACACCAAAATTTATGACAAACGCAACGACTTTGATTTTCCTATAATCAGCTTTCCATTTGTGAGTAGCAACATATCAGCATTTGAGATATATATGTGTCATTTAATACGTTACTCCAGAGCTAGTTCTAAGTAGTTTGATTTTGTTGCGCGAGGAGTACTTTTGTCTCAAAAGTTGTTTAGACAGGTTGTTGAATCAGTCAAAATAAAGTCATCACTTAAGAAGTTCTATGGTCGCCATCATGAGCTGATTGGCCGTTATGATAAAAGTGTGTCCGAATTATATCTGATATTTTTCCTCAGTCAAATATAACCTCTCATCATAACTGGTCTGAAAAAAAATTACACTATACGGTGCAGGAAATGCTTACCCTTCTGGAGCACCTGATTTCAGTCCCGGTTTTAGTGGAGTTCGTGTTGTTTATCTTTTATTTTTACTGTTATTGTAAATGTCTTTTGATTTCAGAAGTCTTTGTTTTCTCCTTGGTTTTGGTTGCTGTTGCCTTGTGTGATTGATACATAATTTTACACATCCATTTGATTTGTTTGTGTGATATGAGTTTAAGAGTATACAAAAGTACAAAATGTATAAACATATTGACATTTTTAAAACATTAACATTGTTATTCGAAAAGCTCCACCCTTGGAATCTTTCCTATGATGATCCATAGTGTTAAGAAAATATATATAAGAAGATGTGGTATGAGTGCCAATGAGACAACTCTCCATCCAAGTCAAATTTATAATAGTAAACCATTATAGGTCAAAGTACGTTCTTCAACACTGAGCTTTGGTTCACACCGAACAGTAAGCTATAAAGGGTCCCAAAAATTACTAGTGTAAAACTATTCAAACGGGAAAACCAACGGTCTAATCTATATAATAAACAAGAAACGAGAAACACTTATGAACCACATTAACAAATGACAACTACTGAACATCAGATTCCTGACTTAGGACAGGTGCAAACAAATGCAGCGGGTTTCAACGTTTTAATGGTACCAAACATTCACCCTTTTTTCTGAAACAATATTGTAACATCACAACATAGAAAGACACACTATAAAATATCAACTGAAATAGCTGAACTCAATCAAAGGATATATTAACACCAGTGAACATACACTGAACAAATAAATTTGACCTATGATACAATGTAAATACAAAATAAATAAACTAAGGGAAGAATAATAAAATTGCCATGTTAAATCGGTATGAAATGTTAAACAATTTAAGAAAAACAATATGCTCGAACAAAAATATCAGCCATTTGCAATAACTTTAAACACAGGTAAATAGAAATAATTTTGTTGTTAGGTATACGTGTACAGTTCCAATAGAGAAAGGAAATATTTCTACAAAATAAATAATTTTGATGTTCATAGTACGAAGTGAAAAGGCTTGTAAACTATCATCAGAATGACACATCTACATCATTGAAATTTCACTTTAATCAAAATATTCTTTGACGCGGAGCGAACGATTTCGAATAGGAAGATGTGGTACATTAGCATCTTTGTTAAAAAACATCTTGTAGCAAAATATATAACTTGTAAAGCTATTGCTTATATCGTTATATTTCTGACAAGATCTCAAAATGAGGCAATTTTGTTTTGCCATTTTGACAGTTTTGAGATAACTTCAAGAAGTTGATACTCAAATCAAAATAGTTAAAGGGACACAAAACGTGCAAAGAGGATTTCAGGACCAAAAATTCCAAAACGTTATACCAAATATGTTTAAGGTAATCTATACCGGTGGGAGGGGGGTAGAACATTCTAAGTATTTCGAATGATTTATAGTCTAGCAAACAGTCCATTATTAATAATGAATATATCATTGATGTTTAATGTCAACACTGATGAGCTGACTATTGATACCCTCGGGGACGAAACGTCCACTTGTAGTGCCATCAAATGATTTTAAAATCATTTTAATATTCATAAATAATGAAAAAATACATAAAACACAAAATATTTGCCAAAATATCTAGCTATTCTTTATTTCAGTAAATATTCAATTACTTCATAAAAGGAGAAAGTATAATGGGGCGACTAGAATTCGAAAATGAAAACGTGTTTTTATCCATAATGTCCATTTTCACAGAGCTAGTACCTATTTTTATTTGGGGCATGCTGATTCCAACTTCCGGTTGTGGGATTTTCTCCCTGCGTTGAAGATCCATTGGTTGACTTCGGCTGTTATCTGCTTTTTGGTCGGGTTGTTGTCTCTTTGACACATTCTACGTTTCCATTCTCAATTTTTTTAATCTCCAAAATTAAATTCTTCAGAAGTTCATAAGACATAGGTCTGTCACCTAGTGTATCAAATATTAAGCCTGATACCTTTGATTAATTATATGCTACAACCATTGGTTCAATGCTTTACTGGTGAACATTTTGTATTTTAGGGGTATCACCATCCCAGTAATCAGCACTTATCAAACCGCGGGTAAATTGCCGCGTTGTGATTGGTTTAACGCCTTCACATGGTGACCCCTATGGATCCGTAAGGGGTTAGTAAATTTCATATGGGGTTAATGGCGTCACGCCTTCTGTTAAAGATGGCGTCATCTATTAATGTTGTTGTGTTTCATTGTTAATTTTTCAACAAATGCAATAGAAAAGGCCCAGCGTGCGATAATTCCGTTATACGGTTCACTACCGACCCCCTATGGATCAAACAGAGGGAATGAAATCCATTGGAGATTCGACCTGCGGCCTTCAACCCCTACATATTTAACTAACCCTTTATGGATACGTAGTGGGTCAGTCTATTACCATATAACTTGTACTATGTTTTGTTATATGTATGGTATGTTTATTGTTATAAATGTACTTTTTGCATCACTTTAAATCATTCAACATACTACGAATTTTCTACCCCAGGTTAATATTACCTTATCTTATTTTTTGGTAATTTGTTGTTCTCAATGCACTTCAAAAGAGGAACGAAAGATACCAGAGGGACAGTCAAACTCATAAATTGAAAATAAACTGACAACGCTATGGCTAAAAATAAAAAGATAAACAGACAAATAATAGTACAGAAGACACAACATAGAAAACTAAAGACTAAGCAACACGAACCCCACCAAAAACTGGGGGTGATCTCCGGTGCTCCGGAAGGGTAAGCAGATCCTGCTTCACATGTGGCACCCTTGTACTTAATTTTTCCTTTAACTATTTTGATTTGAGTGACACTGATGAGTGTTGTATAGACGAAACTCACTTTGGTGTACAAAATTATAAGCCAGATACCTTTGATAATCATTTGAACTTATTAAAGCATACAATGAAAAAAAAATTGAAAACTTCTGACCCCTGCACATTTTTCATATATATTTGAAGAAATTATGGTAACAACTGAAAAGAATGTGACATTTTACAACACAGAGACACTTAAAGAAACTTATACAATTGAGCTACCAGACTCTGATATTAGTGCTGCAGAATATAAAGTAAGTATGTTATATTTGTGATGAATACTATAAAGTGAGTAAGTTTATATTAGAGATGCATACTATAAAGTGAGTAAGTTTATATTAGAGATGCATACTATAAAGTGAGTATTTTGATATTTGTGATGAATATTATGTGTGAGTATGTTTATATTTGTGATGAATACTATAAAGTGAGTATGTTTATATTTGTGATGAATACTATTAAGTGAGTATTTTTATATTTGCGATGCATACTATAAAGTGAGTATGTTTATATTTGTGATGAATACTATAAAGTGAGTATGTTTATATTTGTGATGAAAACTATAGTAAATAGGTTTATATTTAAAATGCATACTATAAAGTGAGTATGTTTATATTAGAGATGCATACTACAAAGTGAGTACGTTTATATTTGTGATGCATAGTATAAAGTGAGTAAGTTTATATTAGAGATGCATACTATAAAGTGAGTATTTTGATATTTGTGATGAATACTATAAAGTGAGTATGTTTATATTTGCGATGCATACTGTAAAGTGAGTATGTTTATATTTGTGATGAATATTTTGAAGTGAGTATGTTGATATTAGAGATGCATACTATAAAGTGAGTATTTTGATATTTGTGATGAATACTATAAAGTGAGTATGTTTATATTTGCGATGCATACTGTAAAGTCTTGAATATTATTATAGATAGAGAGCAACTGTAAACAGCAAAAACGTCAACAAAATAGAATCCACGAATAATTTAATATGACTGAAATTGTCAATCTCCCATTTTTACCATGCACGATTTAAACAATTGTTTTGTTGTTTTCAAACTATGACAGAAATTATGACAGAAACAGAAAAACTTATAATATCATTTTTGATACACTAACACACATAAAACATAGGTTTAACATCACATCTTCTTATGATTAAATATTTTTATCGTCTATTTGATATAAATACTTAGATTTGAATTAATACAATAATTGGTAGCTTTGTATCCCTCTTATTATCAAACGCCTACTATTTTTGTTCTTTTTTTTTACTTAAGTCAAATATTGATGGAACCATGGTAGCCATGTTCGTTAGGGTTTCGGAAGATCATGAGACGATTATTGTGGTAGATGTTGAAGCCAGGACAGTTGTAAAGGTGTTGGAAGAGGAATTACGTCTGAAGTTTGGATCAGACATTGATTTCCTGGTATCGCCAGAATTGGTGCCAAATAACAAGAGCTTCATAGTCTTTCGGGGTCGCAAAGATTCATTATGGAAATATTTTATGTATGATTTGAAAGAAGGTATGTAAATTCTTTAGGTTAAGAAAGTGCAGTCATAATGTTATTATTTCATCGCTTCGTATAAAATGAAAGACGAATTTGTCCATCTGTCCGTTATATGAAGTTTTTTTCACCAACTTCCTCTTAACAATAGTCGTTATGAGACATTTTGAATAGACACAAACAAAAAGATCGTGTTTATTTTCTTTGATATATATATTTACATACTTCTACATAATAGTTTTCGTACACTTAAAAAACATCTTTTCACCTTAAAACAAAATTTCAGATCGTAAAAAAAGACCGCAAATGCTCATTGTTTTTCATTTGTCGGTAAACAAATACGCCGAAAACGTCAAAACGGCAAGTGCGACATTTCAACAGATTTTATCAAATGAACAATATACGACATAATTTAAACAATATTTACTACTGGAAGACGAAGGATAGTTTTATATTTATTGTATAATTTTGACACAAAAGGGTGGATATGTAAAATGTGATTGTGTCTGCAGCATTCTTTCGAATTTTGAAGAGCATTTTTATCAAATGAGAGATTTGTGTTTGTGACAGAAATAAAAATTTCAAATAGTGATAAATTCTGCATCGACCTTTTGAAATATTGCAACAAAATCTTTTCACTTTTTCCGGCTTTTCCTCAAAACAAAGTTAATTTTCGTTCTTGAGAGGCGGGTCGAGTTAACAGTGACTTATATACGTTAATAGTTATCAAAGGTACCAGGATTATAATTCAATATGCCAGACGCGCGTTTCGTCTTCATAAGATTCATCAGTGACGCTCAGATCTAAATAGTTATAAAGCCAAACAAGTACAAAGTGGAAGAGCATTGAGGACCCAAAATTCCAAAAAGTTGTGCCAAATACGGCTAAGGTAATCTATTCCTGGGATAAGAAAATCCTTAGTTTTACGAAAAATTTAAAGTTTTGTCAACAGGAAATTACCAAAATGACCATATAATTGATATTCATGTCAACACCGAAGTGCTGACTACTGGGTTGGTGATACCCTGGGGACGAAACGTCCACCAGCAAAAAACATATTTTACTAACAACAATGAATGCTCTTTTAATGATTATTCCGAATAAAAGAAAATAAACCAAGACAATTATAGCATTAAAACAACGCTGGTCATATGTTGCAGTGTATCTTGTCCTCATGCGCAAACTCAGTGTTATTAGGGATTATTCCAAATACAAAATTAAATTGAAATTGATATTAAGGCTTTTTTTCATTTTTCATTTTTCTTACGCACATTTTGTTTTTTTTTTTGTTTTTTTTTTTTTTTTTTTTTTTTTTTTTTTGCGACATTTTATATTTATTCACCAAATATGCTTGTTACATTGTTACTTCAATAATCCAAGCTTTTCTTGATGTATCCTGTAAAATTCCACTGATTACCCAGGATAGTAATCAGTTGCTGGTATATATTATATATTATATGTACAAATTTCTTGAAATACAGTGGTACAACATTTGAATGCATTTTGTTTTAATCTATTCAATCGTCTAAACTTCTTTTTAGTGACTTCAGTAATGGATTAAATTTCATTGTTCTGTTTTCGTTATATCTTTTAATGTATTCTTGGACAAAAATTTGATAAACACTTACATTTGTCAATTTCTGCTTAGACATGTTAGATACATAATATGATTTGTATATAGAAAAACCTAAAATTGTTAGAAAATAATTCAGACCAAAATAGTTTTTGTCAAAAATTTTATATCCGAAGACTAATTCCTTAAACGATACTCTAAAATTTGAATTTAATTTTATAATTAACTCATAAATACTTTTCCAAAAATTTTCTAAAATCTACAAGAAATAATAAAGTGGTTATAATCTTCTTCTTCGCTACATACATTACATAGACCATCATTCTTCTGTTTCCATTTAAACAATAAGTGTTTTGTTGGTGATATGAATTGTAAAAGTTTCCATTTATATATTTTTAACTTATTCTCTTCTGAATAATGAAACATGAAAACATATAGTTGGTTAATACTAAGGTTCTCATTTATTTGTAAAATACGCATCCATTTGCTAACACCAACTGATGGTTCACTTTTGTCTTTACAGATTGACCTATATAAAATATTGGTTAAAAAGCTTAAAGCCTCAGTGTAATTACCTTTCCAGATCAGTTTCTGCCTAGGAATATTTACAATACTTTTTATAGAACTTTCAGACTTTAACATCTGAGGCCGGTCTTTTGGGATGGCTTATTTTTAATATTTATTTCTGCAATCCAATTATTCTTGCAGTCTAATTTTTGCAAAATAAAATGTTGAGATATATTACCAGTGTCATCTACAATATCATTGACAAATATCAATTTACTCTTAATCCAATTTTCTAAAATAATGGTATTATTTTCAAAATTAATCAGTTTGTTCACCCAAATTATCTGTTTTCTTATTTCTGTGAAAGTGGTAGGTTTTTTCGTCTGTCAACCGCCTGATATTACCCATCATTTAAATACTTCTCTATTAAATTCAGGGATGTGTTTGATATATTCTAGAATTTTCTTCTTTTCAAAATTAATCTTAAAAATCAACCAATTAATACCAACCACACTGAGATATTTTAATGGAATCAACTTCCAGTTTGAAATATCATTAATAATGAGTTTACTTACCTAAGATGCCTTCAAAGACAAAAAATAACTTTGTATGTCAATCATTTGTAACATCCCCCCCCTTTTCTTCGTATGATTTTATCATGGTATTTCTTTTAACCTTATATGGTTTACCATCCAAGATGTTTTTATAACATTTACTCTCTATATCTTTTCTAAATTTATCTTGAACTGTACAGGCATTTGCCAAAATATATTCCTAATGCTTTGACTGGTTTGTTTGTCCAATGAATCCCGGCTACCTTATCTTTACTATTTTTCAGTTTTCCTATCCATATGCCCTCTGTTTTATTTTTATTCAAAATTAACCTAGAAAAATGATCCAAAAATTTCTATTTCATTCATAGCAGCTTTGATTTCTTTCTTATTACTGAGAAATAAAGTCGTATCGTCAGCTAACTGCGAAATTTTAATGCTTTGAATTTTATTATCTAGTTTAACTACGAACCCTTTGATATTTCTGTTTTTTCGTCTTAAAGCGATGATCTCTTTGGATAAGACGAAAAGAAGAGCTGATAAGGGACTTATCCCCTTATTCCTCTCGAGTTATGAAATATTTCTGAAATCCATTCATTATTAATAACACAAGTGTTTAACCCAGTATATAATGTTTTTACCCAGTTAATCTCTAATTCAGTTTCAAAAATATAATTTTCGACTAAGTCTTTCTTCCGACATTTTGAACTGTATAGTTTTTCATAATATTGCTTATTTTTGTTAATAAATCGGCCTGATCTGTTGTTATATTTCCATTCTCGTCACTCAATTTATTTATCGACTTTTTTACCTGTCTCTGTTTTTCTAAACCTAAAAAATATGCATTGTTTTTCCCCATATTTACCCCATTTCTCCCTTGACCTAACCTGTGCACCTTTAGCTTTCTGTTCGAAAATCTTACCTATTTTTAATTCTAAATCTTTTATTTCTTCATCTAAATATGCATTCTTCTGAGGTAATGCATCTCTTAACCTATTTCTCTCTTCCAGTCTTTTTTTCTAGTTCCCGACTTAGTTCTCTGTTTGCCTTTGCTTTATTTTTACAATATGCTATGCTTACCTCCCTTATTTCTACTTTTAAAACGTCCAACAAGAACTGACAATCCATATTGTTATTTCCATTAGTATATTTATGAATAAGATTACTTATTAGCTCCTTGTATTTTTATCTTTTAAAATAGAGTTGTTAATCTTCCAATATCCCTTTCCTCTTTCTGACAAACCAGTTCTAATACTTAAGAAAACGCTTTGATGATTAGTAGAATTAATTACAGCTGGTTTAATTTTACAATTCTCTACTAATGACTTGAAATCTGAGCCAATCAATATAATGTCTATTCTACTCTCCTTCGCAGTGTAAATTGATGAACGCTTTGATTAACATCTCCAAATATCAATTAGTTTGTTTGATTTTAACATTAATTTCAAACTATTTAATGGTTTTGAAATCTGGCTATTTGGTCATGTTTTTTTTTTTTTTTTTTTTTTTTTTATCTATAACAATTAACGTATCATTGAAATCTCCCCCAACTATCGGTATATCGATACCAAATTCTTTGATATTACCACTTACCTTTTTTAAAAAACGTATTTCTAGATGCTAATTTGGTGCATATATACATACCAAAGTGAATATTGTGTCGTCAATTAGTGTATTGAGCAGAATTTCTCTTCTGTCAGTGTCTCGATTTTCATTAATAACAATTAGTTTTATACATTTATAAATTGATCAATTCTGAAATTTCGAACAAATTCAAAAAAAGGCGAACTGGAAAGCAGAAGCCGTATCATTATCAAAATCGTACGCGACGTCTCTATGAGTGAAGCCTAAAATCAGCAAAGACCCATCGAAACAACATTTGAAAAAAAAAAATTAATAATACTTTTAGATATTTGGATTATTTATTAGCTTTCAATTATGAAGACATCAGTATGTACCCTTAAGAGACATATCCTGTTGATCTATAAATAAGCCAATACTTATGGAACGCCAAAACTGTCTTATTATGCCCATTTACCTTTATATGATGTGCACTTGTCATTATATGATGTGCAAACACCTTTATATGGTGTCCAATTGACATTATATGATGTGCAAATATACTTATATGATGTGCAAATATACTTATATGATGTGCAAAGATCCTTATATGATGTGCAAATATACTTATATGATGTGCAAATGTACTTATATGATGTGCAAATATACTTATATGATGTGCAACTGTACTTATATGATGTGCAAATGTATTTATATGATGTGCAAATGTACTTATATGATGTGCAAAGATCTTTATGTGATGTGCAAATATACTTATATGATGTGCAAATATACTTATAGGAAGTACAAATATCCTTATATGATGTGCATTTTCCCTTATATTATGTGCAAACATCTTTATATGATGTGAATGTGTCGTTATATTATGTGCATGTAACATTATATTTTGTGCATGTAACATTATATGATGTGGTTCGGATTACTTCATTATATGATGTCAAAACGTACTTATATGATGTGCTTTCATCGTTGTTATGGTCAATAAACATGATCACTTATACGCAAGTTATTGTCTGGAAACCAAATGTATTGGACGACGACGACGACGACGACATTCGGCCGCAAATGTTTGCGTTCGTATAAAAAATTTGATACCCTTACCATTTTCCCCCTATCCCCCTCTTTTAGGTTACAAATGACCGGTGCCTTTCAGGAGTTATTACTTTCTAATGTCCGATTTTTGTCCATATTTGCGTCTTTTTAACTAATATCTCGAGAAAAGTTATATATAAAGAGAAACAGCTATTTTAAATAATCAGCAATGCAAAATTTACAAAAAATGAATACACATTTTTTTTGTACTTGAAATTTGTGTATCAACTGCTTATAGAAGAAACTACCTCTAAATAGGAAAGTCATTTTGCTTCCCTTCTTAAACAAATAATGTATTTTTCAAGAAATTTGGAGTCAAACATACCCCCAAAAAAAAAAAAAGAAAATTAGCCTTAGCCCTGTTTACAGTTCGATGCCTTGATTCTGGAAGTGTATATATGAGCGGCTTCCCACGAAACCTTTTATGTTGCGGGTTACTGTCTAGTTGAAGCTGTAAAATAAATGCGCGAAAACGTTGTAAAAAGCTGCACTCAAATGCAATGCACCGAGTTTAATTTCATCCCATATCTGCTTTTAGTAAACGTATTTTATTTGCTAAATTAGAGCAAAATGGATTAGACACAAGTAAATCATACTTTTGAATTCTTCTCCATAATACAATATAAATAAATACAATAATAGTATAATGAGCATACATGTAAAGCAAACAGTTTATAGAATTTTGGAAAGCCAATAAGATTATTGAGTAAGGTTTTCTACATGAGGTGTATTTTTGAAAAACGAAGAAGTAATGATGAACATCCTCAATATCTGACCCACATTGGCAAGAAGGATCATTTATAATGTTAGCTCGAAAAAGTTCATAGTTTAAGAATGAAGCGGAGCATCGCAATTGCATTAAAATAAGATTCAATTTCCTCTCGCCATACAAATAAAACGTTCCAACTTTACTTAGGAGACTGTCGTTTTTCAATTCTTTCTTAAATTAAATATAGAGTCGATGCTGCAAATTTTTGGATCAAGTTTATTCCACTCACTTATTGTGGAGGGAATCAACGATTCAGTAATAAGGGATAGTCTACAAAATGGAACAATAATATCATGATCATTTCGCAACGGATAGTTGGTTGTACTTTGTACACATGTAGGTACAAGATTATATAAGTATTCTAATGCATGTTTTTGGTTCACATTATAAAACATATGTTATTTTCTTCTTCTTCTTTTTCCAAAAGAGATTCCCAGCCAACCTCAGAGTATAAGGTTTCAGTTTTAGTGAAAATTGGTAGACCGGTTACAATTCTTGCGGCCTTTAATTGCAAATTTTCTAAATTATGTGAATAGCATATTCCACAACTATCCCACACTTCCGTGGCATATTCAAAAATGGGTCGAATAAAAACTAGGTACAGTTTATCTAAATTGCTTCGAGATATAAAAAAGAATGGTATGATTGCCAATGAGACAACTCTTCACAAGAGACCAAATGACACAGAAATTAACAACTATAGGTCACCGTACGGCCTTCAACAATGAGCAAAGCCCATACCGCATAGTCAGCTATAAAAGGCCCTGAAATGACAAATATAAAACAATTCAAGCGAGAAAACTAACGGCCTAATTTATGTATAAAATAATAAACGAAAAACAAATATGTAACACAGCAACAAACGAAAACCACTGCATTACAGGCTCCTGACGTTGGACAGGCACATACAGAATGTGGCATGGTTAAACATGTTAGCGGGCGCCCAACCTTCCCCCTAACCTGGACAGTGGTGTAACAGTACAATATGAGAACAAACTATAAAATCAGTTGAAAAAGCTTAACTCATTAGATGGATACAAATAGAAATACATCTAACAAAAACACAGAGTGAAAGTGGCCGGGTACTTGTACATCCCAATAACAAAAAGACACTAAGTACAGATCTGAGAGTACTCGCAGTTACTGACAGCTAGTTCAAAGCCAATAACAACTAATAAAAAAGTTCATGCATCTAAGACTAAATGATCAATTATCACATCCAACATCCAATGGATTTAGTGTAAAGACGTCATAGTCGAGATAGTCGGTATTTAAGTTTACGCAAAACATTTAAGTGTTTCTATACACTTTTAATTATTCTTTCAATTTGATTGTTCCATTTTGCGTCACTGCTGAAATTATCTCCCCAGTGCTTTTGAAATGTACTTTAAGGGATATTTTTACCATTTAAAGAACTACATCTCATAAAGGGATATTTTTACCATTTAAGTAACCGACCTTGCAAGACCCTCATTAATATAGACAAAGACAAAGAGAAGAGGGCCCAGAACTGATCCCTGAGGAACACCAGCTAAGACATCACAGAAGGAAGAAGACGAATTATGCAATACTACTCTCTGTTTTCTATCATGTAGATAATTTTCAACCAAATATAATCAGCTTCCGTAAAAACCATAAGCTTTTAGTATAAATATAAGGCATCTGTACCAAACTATGTCAAAAGCTTTAGAAAAGTCACAGAATACAAAACAATTTAATTTCTTTTTTTTTTCATATCTCTTTTCATCTATACCGTAGGAGCCGAGGTGGTCGCGTGGTCTAAGTAGTCGAACAACTGTATCACTAGCCTGTCCACACTTAAGTTGTGAGTTCGAATTCCGCACGTGGCAGGTACGCTCGACTCCAAACTTAATTGACAAGAATTGTCAGTTTTTTTACCGAAGGTCGGTGGTTCTCTCCGGGCACTCCGGCTTCCTCCACCAATAAAAACTGACCGCCACGAATTAGCACGATAGTGCTGAAAGTAGCGCTAAACACAAATCAATCATTCAATCAATCATCCATACCAGTATATTTATGCATGAGTAGAACATTTTATAGCTATTGTTTTGAAATACTTTTTAAAATGACTGTGATTTAATTGGTATAGGAAATGAATTAAGATAAAGCGGCAATTCAAAAAGAGGGAACAATAGTATATATCGGTATAGCTGTCTTTTGCAATAAAATTTTTTTTATCATATTTCACCATAGCAGGGAAATTCGTCAACTAGCTCCTGTATTAATGGATCTAAATCTCCCTCCGAAATGTTTGAAACGTTGACTTTTATTAAATTGCACTTTCGGCAGCTGATACGAGGCTGGAGCTGCTAGATCAGAAACAGTAAACTGGCTTTCAAAACAAAAAAATGTAGAATATCCTCTGGTAGATGAATTATTTGAACTCCAGGTTCTCAGTACACAGTCTAGGACCCATAATTTAATAACTTTAACCGTATCACTAGGTTCATTATTGTAGACCCGTTAGTTAATTTTAAACTTTGTAATTCATATATTGACAATTTCCCAACAATATCAGATGTGATTTGTTCATCTTTAAAACGATGTACTAACGTGCCAAGGCTTATCTCTTCCATTTTCCACACAATAGTTACAGATTTGAGCCGGGTTTATAGTAATTCCGGAGAAGCAGATCGGAATCAATTATGACGTAGACAGTAATCGATCTAATCGTAATCATGTTTATTGACCATAACAACGATGAAAGCACATCATATTAGTACGTTTTGACATCATATAATGAAGTAATCCGAACAACATCATATAATGTTACATGCACATAATATAATGACAGAAGCACATCATATAAAGATGTTTGCACATAATATAAGGGAAAATGCACATCATATAAGGATATTTGCACATAATCTAAGTATGTTTGCACATCATATAAGTATATTTGCACGTCATAAAGTACATTTGCACATCATATAAGTACATTTGCACATTATATAAGTATATTTGCACATCTTATAAGTACATTTGCACATCATATAAGTATATTTGCATATCATATAAGTATATTTGCACATCATATAAGTACATTTGCACATCATATAAGTACATTTTCACACATATAAGTATATTTGCACATCATATAAGTATATTTGCACATCATATAAGGATATTTGCACATCATATAAGAATGTTTGCACATCATATAAGGATATTTGCACATCATATAATGTCAACTGGACACCATATAAAGGTGTTTGCACACAATATAATGACAGGTGCACATCATATAAAGGTAAATGCACATCATATAATGAAAATGGGCATAACAAGACAGTTTTGGCGTTCCATAAATACTACCAATGAACACTCTCCTTTCCTGGATCTTGATATCTATATCATTGACTGGAATCTTAATACCAAAATTTATGATATAAGAGATAATTTGTCATTTCCTATTGTTAATTATCAATTTTAAGCTCACATGGCCTTAAACGGTCAAACGAGCTTTTCTCATCACTTGGCGTCCGTCGTCCGTCGTCGTCGTCGTCGTCGTCGTCCGTTAACTTTTACAAAAATCTATCCTTCTGAAACAATTGGGCGATATAAAATCAATCTTGGCCTTACTCATCCTTAGGGTACCAAAAATGTATCCGATGACCCCGCCCTACAACTAAGATGGCCGCCATGGCTTAAAATAGACCATGGGGGTAAAATGCAGTTTTTGGCTAAAGCTCTGGAACTACAGAATATAGAGCAAATCTGACAATGGGTAATAATGTTCATCAGGTCAAAATCTATCTGACCTGAAATTTTCAGAGGCATCAGACAACCAGTTGTAAGGTTGCTGCCCCTAAATTGTTAATTTTAAGGAAATTTGCAGTTTTTTGTTATTATTGTTGAATATTTTAATAGATACAGGAGTCACTGCCCACAAATGACTAATATTTATAGGAGTTATTGCCCATAAATGACAAATTGTACGGTTTTATTTTCATTTATAACTTTTATCATGAAAACTATGATATTTAAAGAGAAACCTTTTCTGTTATGACTCATTATGATAGATAAATAAACACTTTAAATCACAAAAATGATCAACTAGGCAAGATCTCCTCATAAGTCAAAGAAACTAAACAGACTAAAAGATCAGTAACACAAGATAAACAACATAGAGATTTTTGTGATGGTCTATTCTCGTATACAATGTTGGAAAGTGTCCTTTGTTTGATATGCCCATAGACCAAGGTGAGAGCCTCTAGTTAGATGATGTCATTCCCTTGTCACCATCTTATGGTGTTTATTAATCTCAACTTGTACGATTTGCTCGTGTATGTAACAACGTATGAGATTTTAGCGAAAGAATTATATGTATTAGTGAAAAAATATTACACCAGGTTTTTCGATATAAAAACTTGTCAAAACATTTACTAAATTTTATCATCGGTACAAGGATATCATTCGTAAATTTAATTCAACATGCAGACATCTTATACGTTCAGGTATTTCACATCCAATTTATATGGTAATATTCTTTACAAAGCACAAAAATGTCGACATTCACATCAAAACTTACAAAACGTTTAAACAGACTTATTAAGAAGGGATATAGTTACGATACTGCTGTCAGGTCATAAAAGATGGCATATTCTGGCTTTAATATTGATTCACTTATAGGGTCTTTGCATCGGAAATAAACATATGATTCTAAGACCAGTTGTTGGCATGATACGGGTTATGTTCTCATATATTTCATGATGGTATGATACTAAAACCCTGATGGAAGGGATTGTGCTTGATATTCATTTGATGAAGAACTGATATTTCAATCAGTTTAATTGAGGTCTGGAGCTGGCATGTTGGTAACTGCTAGTAGTCCTTTGTTAATTTATGTATCATTGTCATTTTGTTTAGTTTCTTTTGTTACCTATTCTTACATCGGATTCGGAATTCTTTTAAACTGAGTTTTACTGTGCGTATTGCTATGTGTTTGTTTTTTTCTTCATTGGCTAGAGGTTTAGGGGGAGGGTTCATATCTAAAATAAAAACATGTTTAACCCCGCCGCATTTTTGCGCCTGTCCTAAGTCTGGAGCCTTTTGTTAGTCTTGTTTGAATTTTAATTTTAGTTTCTTTTAAATTGTTCGGAGTTTAGTAAAACGTCCATTATCACTGAACTAGTACATACTTTTGTTTAGGGGCCGGATGAAGCACGCATCCGGGTGCAGAATTTCCTCGTTGTAATGAAGACCCGTTTGTGGCCTTCGGCTTTTTCGGCTTTTGGGGCTTTTTGGGCTTTTTATTTTTTTTTTTTTTTTTTTTTTTTCTTTGACACATTTCCCAGTTTCATTCACAATTTAGAATTAAAAAACAGGACTTACACTCACCAAAAGAAATACATAAATAACTCATATGTTAGTTCATTCAAAACAGTTAAACGCAGACTAACAATGTACATCTCCTATGAATGATAGAAACTGAGCGTGAAGTCATAGATTCTGATAATATACATCTGTACATCAAGGGAAGATGGTATAAATCTTGATTTACCACTTGTGTTTTGATATTTCTTTACTTTATCAACTGCCAAATGCTTTTTTCCCTGTTCACCAAAACATGTAATGCCCACTTTTAATTGCAGCACATTTATACCTTCTTGTATTTAGGGAGCAACATTTGACATGAAGGTGGGGGGGTGTATGGTTTTTAGTCTGAGTCAGAACTTTTTTCATGCAAAGCGCGATCAATTTTATTTAGTTTTTCAATCAAATTATATTTTTCAATATTTATCAGTATAAGGTATGGGGGAAATCTGGATTCAGAGAATATTTTGTTTTGACATCTGCTTGACCAGAATAATTTTTTTTTCATCAGATTTGGGATCAGAATATTTTCTAGAAAAACAAATACCCCCCCCCCTTTTTCCCTTTTTGAAGTCAAATGGTTGATGGTTATTTCCTTTCCATGCTTACTATTACTATTAGCTTCTTATATATTGAACTGAATAATTGAATAATTATTTCAACTGCTTTTATTGATCTCCATTGAATTGCCATATGATAGATATATTTCCTCCTTCACAGGACATTACCTATAAGGACCTATAACTAGCAACCCGATGGATATCTTGCAAGAAGCAGGAACTGCTCATCATTCCAGAACACCTGTGTTCACCTTCCGTTTTTTTGTGGGGGTTAGAGCTATTCTTTGGTGTGTGTACATTCTACTTTTTTGTGTTATATGTTGGTTGTCTGTTTTATATATCAGTCGTTTTGGTGTTCTCATTTTTGTTCTTTGTCTTTTTGGCACTTTGTATAGAAATATTATAAGATGTGGTAAAGTGCCCATTATACAGTTCTCCATCCAAGTCATCCAAGTCATTATTTGTTGACAATTAATACAGGTCGAAGTACAGCTTTCATTCAACACGATGCATTGGCCCACAACAAACAGCAAGATATAGAGGACCCCAAAATAAAACAATTCAAACAAAACAACCAACGATCTAATATATATATACAAACGGAGAAATACCTATGAACCACAACAACAAACGACCAATACTGAACAACAGGGTCATGACTCAGGACAGTTGCATAAACATGCAGCTGGTATGGATAGTCTTGTTCCGCCGGCAAACGATATTGCAGTTGAAGGCAACATTTCTCCTTCTGCATACTTTATTCTAATAACATGATAATGAACATCGGTATTATTTGATTTAAGAAATCTGTGTTAATGCTTGAAACAGTTTAAAGACCGCATTTGACGTTAACTTAAACGCTCTTGCGATCGCGTTTTATCTTTTTAATGTAAATAAAAAAAATGAAGAGGGAAATAGACATGATTACTTTTCCGAGAGCGGGAAGTGGGAATATTAAAAAATATTTTTTTCCGTTTAGAAAAAAATGCCTGTGGGCTGGTCCGTCAACAAGAAATTAAATTGGTGTGGCCTATTGGATAAATTACAACACAAGAAAATGACGACTCGGTTTTCAATGACTCAACACACTCATTATTTGAACACAAATCTGCAAAACGCCCACATACTTGTTTATCTAGCAATAAATTGAAACAGAGTGAATGAAATAAAATAATCCATGAAAGATATATTGAAAAAAGAGGATATACAAAAATTATAACAGAAACTGTAACGAGCTTGCTGGCACGCATGAAAAAAGAGCTCGAGGTTAAAAAGAGCATAAGAAGGAAATGTTAGCCGAAATCCTGGCTGAACAAGAGAAGGTAAAACCACACTTTATATCAGAGGTGTCTAGGTTACGTGCACGAATTGGTAGAGTAGAATTCGACAACGCAAATCTATTAGAAAACAACGCAAGTATAAAACAAAACTGGCTACTTAAACAGGAGATAGATCACATTGGTAGGTTTTCAACTGAATCAACACAACTGGGGAATTTGAATGAACAGTATTCTATGAATATAAAATGTAGTTATATTTCTCTTCGAGGAAAAATTCTCAAAAATGCCACAAACGTTCTTTTAAGAAATATGAAAATTAGATGTAAAAATTGATCAGACAGATATTGTAGCTGCACACAGGATTACCTGTAAAGCAGGAAGTCCCAGGTCAATTTAAGTTTAATGTTTACGTATGGGTTTTGCTAACGCTTCTTGATGGATAAGTTGAGAACTACACTGTTGATAGGTTGTAATTGGTAGCCTTCAATATATGCTTAAGCACATGCCTTTTTTATCAGTAATTACGCTTGCTCTGGTTCTTCACTGATTAATGCGATGTCATCTGCGCATGCTGTACTATTAACGTGAATTATTATGTGCATATTGGCGGGCTTGGATTCCGGTTTGAAAAAAAATGAAGCATGCAAATAAAATAGAATTTTGATGACAGTAACGCTTTGTTATGCATCAACATATTGTCCAAACGTATTTCAATTAAAGAATAAATCACATTCTTGATCAAATACACACAATCTTTTGGGGAAACCGTTGCTACTGCCTATTTAAATAAAACTTTTTTCAGATTCTTAATCATATAATGCCATTGTGCACATTCTTTCATAGACTTTGACAAAGGGGTGCTCATTTTGTATCCGCCACTCCTTCTTGACCACTTACTATAATTGAATGAGACTTTCTCAAATTCTTAATTATATAATGCCATTGTGCATCTCCTATTTTATTTTATGGTCAAAATTGTTTTTGGTGTTTTCAATACCAACAAATGATCTTTGCAAGGGGCGGGGTATCATTTCGTGAGCTCTGCTTATAGAACTTCAAGTTTTATATGGTATTAGGATACCTTGAAATAAAAATGTTTTCTAAAATAATTGTACTGTTTCAGGATCATCCGTTGACATTGCCATTTTTAAAGTTGTGTAGATTTGACAAAGAGTAGATTCACAATCTGTATATTTTTTTCAAATGCAAAAGTGACATATAAATAAAATCCTGCATTGATTGCAAGATATGTATAGTTATGTAAATGCCACCATACAGATATCTGATAATAATGCATTTGAATTTGCCGTAAACATAGGTACTATAGTAGTTTACTGATGTTCAATGGTCATAATTGGATAAAGAGGAAACAAGTCAATACAAAAAAAAAAACACCCATGGACAATGCTAAACTACAAGAGGAAAATAAAGGAACTGCAGACACATTAAAATTCACCGAAACCAAAATGTTGCCCCTTTACTGTAAAAAGAAATAAAAATAAAAGAAACATTTACTTCTAACCTAGTAACTCAAAATAATGACCATCATTGCCACTGATATAAAAAAATCTGCTAAATAAATGTATTTTCTATCCAATTTTCAATAGGTGTACAGTTAAATTTTGTTTCTAGTTGAAAAGATAGGATATTGGTTATTTGTCCATGGCACATATTCAATTGAACACTGGTTATATCTTTTTGCAGAGAAGCTGTTACATGAACTTACAGACTTCAAATTCCTGGAGTTGACATTAGAAGAAAAGGAAGATATTCGTCCATTTAATTGTATTCTCCTTGATGATAATACTATCATGGCTGCTTATACGGATAAACTTATGCGTGTCTGGTCTACAAAAGATGGTAATTTTCATTCCATATAAGTTATATAAATATAACTTTTGTTTGCATATATCTTTGTAAATGTTACTAATTGACCGTTTTGTATTTTTCCGACTTACCTTACCTAAGTATTGCTGAAGTGATTTTGATAAAGTATTTGTGATTAATCTTTGATTGTGATGTAACTGGAAGAACCCTTAACCTTTTTTTCTTATTTTAGGTTCTCTGCTGCAAAGAGTCGCTGGACACAGGCCAAGAGTTTATGGACATAGATCAAATTATATTTCTATTCATTACACTCCTCAGTCGCCATTTATATTGACTTACGAAAGTGATATGACAACAACACTTCGTCTCTGGGATAAGAAATCATTCCTGCAGTTATCTTCTCTTACCCTCGATAAAAAGGTAAAGTTTCATATAAACAAAAGACGGTGGGCTGCATGTTATCTAACGAGACCATTTTCCATTAAAAAAAAACACACTAGGTGATATGATCATTGATAATATACACAGAAAACAGTATTGATTGAAGATATATATGAAATAATTTCCCAGGTCTTTTTTTAGAGGGGTTTGGGTTTTGAAATTATTTTTTTCAGTAGTGTCCTACGGCATTGACCTGAAAAACCAGAATTTTTCCAGATTATCTACTTAATCCGATTAACACACTGTAATGAAGTTCCCAGTTAGTATCATTCTGTGTAGATATGTTTTTTTAAATATGAACAATATTGGTTAGATGGTAGTAGCATTTCAATTAAGTATGTAAAACTATCTTCTATCGTTATTGAATAATACATTTCGACGATTCAAATGTCCTAGACATATGATTTTAAAAGAATTCAAACCAGCTAACAAATAAAAATAGCCTTCATATTCAAGTCATATTTAAAAGATTGTAAATGACAGTGATAATCACATTTAAAAAAAAAACATATCTAGAATTTATCACAAAATATGCCGTTATTTCCTTTTTAATGCTTTAACAGTGACTTTTTTATAGCTGGGTTGTAATATGTGGTATCATCACAAAATATAACCTGCACATAGTTTAAACATTTTTTATTGTTCAAAATGACAAATGGATCAGACAAAGTTTTACAACTTAATAAAGTCTTCTTAAAATTTGATAATGAACACATCAAATATTTCATAAAAACAAATAATTTAAGCATCAAGACATGAAAACAAAAGGAAACGTGTTGAAGCAAATCATTGGATTTCAATCGAGTGCACCTTTTTACAGTATAAATATAAAAAACAAACAAACACACCGAATTGTTTGTGTGGAATTACCTATGCGCAAATCCTTTCTGATGTAGTGTAGACATTACTTTAATGAGTGTGTGGGTGTTTCTCATAATAATGCATGGGATCTTGATATAATATGCAAGTTTAAGGAAAGAACATGCTCAATGTTTCAAACTGAAACTACCAAGAACTATCTGGAATCCGATAAACTTACCATTTGAAATAATTACACAGAAAGAGACCTCGGAATTGCAATGGAGACCAGTTATTGGAGATCTATTTCTGTGTTCTTACGAATCACAATTTATGTCTTTAATAAGTAAAGACTCATTGAAACAACATCTTATACCACGATTTAATAACACGATTACAATGTCCTGTACCAAATCAGGGTTATGGCAATTGTTTTTATCAGACAGTTCGTTTTTATGTATTTGGGTGTTTGCTTGTGTTGTTGTTCAGTGTTTCTGTTCTACCGTTGTTTTCCTCTAAAACAGATATGTTTCGCTCTGTTTTGGTTTGTTGCCCGGATTTTTTTTCGTCTAATCGAATTATGACATTGAACAGCGGTATACTACTGTTCATTTACTTAGCTATTTAGATGACATCTCGGCTCTCAATAATGACGACTTTAGTATCTACACCAAAGATATTTATTCGGTCGAACGTACTTTAAATAAAGTAATACTAACAACGAACTCTGCCTTCTCCAGGATATTGATATATTTAACTCTATTGTGATATTTAATGCTAACATTTGATAATAAAAGAGATGATTTCTCAATTACCAGTGTTAACTATCCGTTTTAACTAAATACATTTTAACAATATGACTAAACTAGATTGTTTGGAATTATTTTATGCAAAACTATAGGTTAAGACAGGATTTTTTTCTATCGATTATCTATCTGGCATATCAGTAACTGCTTGTAGTTTTGTTAATTTTATCGATCATTGTATTTTGCTTAGTTTCTCACGTTGCCTTAGCTAACATTGGACTCGGATTTCTTTTGAACTGGATTTTTATTGTATGCATCACTGTGTGTTTATTTATTGTAATTTGGCAAGTGGTGAAAGTTAAGGGCCCACAAAACATGTTTAACCCCGCCGCTTTTTTGCGTCTGTCTTAAGTCAGGAACCTCTAGTGTTTTTTAGTCTTGTGTGTTTGTTTTTTTGTTTTTTTGTTGTTTTTTTGTTGTTTTTTTTTTTTTTTTTTTTTTTTTTAATTTTGGTGGATCTCTGTGTTTCGGAGTGTAGATTGACGTCTATTTTTTTCTCTAGTGTATACAATTTTGCAAGTGTTTAGGGGCCTTCTGATACCTCCCTCTGGGTTTGGGATTCCTCGCTGCGTTGAAGACCTATTGATGGCATTTAGATGTCTTGTACATTTTGGTTGAGTTGTTGTTTCTTTGACACATTCCCCGTTTCTATTCTTTATTCTATTTCAAATCCCTAGAAAACAATATAAATCTTGGAAGGGATAGGGAGGGAAATCCGTGAATCCGATAAAATCCTAAAGATTACGTACTGGTTAAGATTTATAGAACTGGATAGAACTGACAAATTACAATTGTTTTGATAGAAAATTGTGATACAGTAGATATATAGAAAATGTATTAAAACAATTTTCTTTTTAAATAGTTATTTAACAAAAGGTTTATGATGGATTTGAGAACAAATTATCTTTTGTAAGAAAATAATTAACACCCACCGTTTTTTCAAGCCACCGTAACACACACATGCAAAGTAAAGCAATGGTTATGTATTAGCTGATTTTGACAGATTTAATAACACATAATTTCATATTTTGACTTACGTCTAGAAATTGACAATGAGGGTCGGTTGAAAACAAAACTGTACGACAAACGAGATGAATTCAGCTTCCCAATTTATGAACTTTCCATTTCTATGTAGCAACATTCCAGCAGCGCCTGCATACGGAGTATATATCTCCCAACTGATACAATATTTCTGCGCTTGTATATCATATCATGATTTCCTTGATAGAGGGTTGCTGCTCACAAGGAAGCTATTAAACCAAGAGTTCCAAATGGTGAAGTTGAAATCATCCCTTCGTAAATTTTACGGACGCCATCACGAGTTGGTTGACCGTTATGGAATAACCGTTTCACAGATGATATCGGATATGTTCCTTACGTCGTAATTACAATCCCATTCACTTTTCATGAATGTGACATACCGAATTAGACTATTTACCGGGTTTGTAATAACATGAGCAACACGATGGGTGCCACATGTGGAGCAGGATCTGCTTATCCTTTCGGAGCACCTGAGATCATCCCAAAATATTTTCGGTGGGGATCGTGTTGCTCAGTCTTTAGTTTTCTGTGTTGTTTCTTGTGTACTATTATTTATCTGTTTGTCTTTTTTCATTTTTAGCCATAGCGTTGTTAGTTTATTTTCGATTTATGAGTTTGACTGTTCCTCTGATATCCTTCGCCCCTCTTTTAAGCCTATCGTACTTTTCAAGATTGCATCTCGACAGTTATTGCTTATTTGGTGATGCTTGAGGCCAAATATTCAAAATACAAAATCAAATACAAACAATAAACAGTTGTATAGAAAAGACAAAATGTATAGCCAAATCCACACAAGGAATAAGCGCTCTGTACGATGGAAATAGAAGACAAAACATCACAGAATATAAACCCATATTAATTATAAAGAATCAAAATCTGTTTTAAGTAAAAACAATGTAAATAATAATCCAAATAAGATAGACAAAAATTACTGCAGGCCACTGACATGGGCAATCAGTGTACAACAAGTTGTGTGAAAACCCCACTGAAAAGGACTATGACTCAACAGATCAAAACCAAGAACGAAAAATCTACAAACAAAAAGACAAATCATATAGTATTGATCTGTAATAGTTATCCCATGAGAACGCGGTGTGTCAGTGTTAGATCACCCCGACGGCCGGAGGCCGGAGGGTGATCTTACACTGACACACCAAGTCCGAGTGGGATAACTATTTTACATCCCAGCTCTTCTAGACTATCTGAAAAAAAAACATTTACGCTTCATAACATCTAGTTCAGAATGCAATACAATAATTGTAATATACTTTATATATTACTATATAGTATATACCATTTATGAGCCCCGGATACAACGATTAAATATGTTAAATTAACAGTGTGTTTGTATACAGTCGTCCTGGTGTAGGGATATGAATAGTGGTTTCATATGATAAAGGTCTGGAAATTCAGTGGATTTTTTTCGACATTATTTTGAAAGAAAGTCTTTTTCCTATTAAATATTTCTAAGCTTTATTGTGTGTTCGACATTCCCGCCAAAATGTTAAAGAACTAAGAACTCAAGCTAGGGTGATCTGGTAGGGGTGATCCGGCTCAGATCACCGCTAGTAGAACAAAGGAGCTGGGATGTAATAAATAAATAATAAATATGTATACTTGTTGATTAGGTGTTTTAGTTTAGAATTAAGATCTAAACTATAGTATGCGATTTTGTCCCATGTACATTTACTCCATATCCTTTCATTTTCTATAGAACTGATACACAATAGTAAAGACATTTAAAAAAACTATCATACGGCATAATTTCAAATTGTAACGTTAAACAACAAAATAACTGACATAAATTTGCAATAACAATTTAGTAGTTTTGGGTTTATATAAGAATTTACAATTTGTGCTTTGTTATCATATTTTGTAACTGGAAGACAACTTTTTTTATAACAATAAAGATGATATATAATAAAATTAACCAATTTACATATTTTGGCTTGCTGAATTAGCGGACAATTTATGACATACATCAATTCTGATAAAAAAGAGTATGTTTTATAGGGGGAAAAACTTATTTAATTTTACAATTATCTCAAGTATCATTTTGAATTTGTCTGACAAACTATAACAAGTAGGATGCAAAATGCAAAATGCAAACTCTTAAGTGAAATCATATTTTAAATGACTACCGATAATAAATTTGTAGTTTTGCGTTTTGTAGATTGTTGATATCAAATTGAGTAGTGATGGTCTATCATTTGTAAGCTATAGTGAGGATCCCATTGTTATTGTACGATGGACAATAGAAGGAGCCAATGTGGGGAAAAGTACTTTATCGAAGTATCCAGCGATATTTAAAGGTAATGGATAGTGTAATTTTTTAATATGAAAATTGTACACTGAATAACAAGGTCATTACCTTAGTTCAGCCTAATTAAACATGGGCCTATGAAAAAAAAACAATGTTTGCTCTTACAATAAAACCACTTTCAGTGGGGTAATGAAACTTGTTTTGATGATTCATGTCATCAGTAGAATGAAAAAAAAACGTAAAAAAAACGGAAGTTCAACTTAGTCAACTATGCCAATTATGCTATCTAACTTACAAACTCAGTTGAGTATACTTTTAAAACTTGCCGTTATAATTCACCACCGTAGGATGAGAAGTGATGTAAATGAAACTAAACTGTATATTTATGATAATGTTAAAAACTTACTTTTCTTCCCAGAATGTCACATTTGTGAATATTTATTTTGCTTTATTTTATTTGTTAGAACTGCACTAAACTTCACTTCGAAGGCATTTTCAAAGAAAAATCATTGATCATTAAAATATCTGGTAGTTTTTATAATGCAATGACTATATAGCTAAAGCTATAAATTATGAAAGTATTACTTATAAACCGATTTCTGATTTCAAAACCTTTTTTTTTTGATTGTCCGAAATTCAGTTATTTTTTTCTACCATTTTCTTTTCGTTACAAATGGGATAACCCGGCTCTACATACATTTTTACTGTGCATAAACGGACTAAGCGGACATGCACCGGACATGCACACTTTCAATTAAAACACAGGTGACCCACTGGTTTAGTTGATTTTGTAATTGAGTTAAGATATTTTGGGAGAGATAAAATACTCAAAATGAACATGAAGTGTTTGATTTTATAATAAAGAAAAAAAATTATAAAATTCTTATATGATGTCGTATTTAAAGGAATGTAGCGTATGCCTAATATCCCTTAAGAAATTGCGCTAACGCCATCATTTGGTATCCGTCATCGTCGATCGGCGATGTCCGTCAACAAATTAACATTGCCAATGTTGCTAAATGTAGATCAAAACTAAATTAGCTAGGGAAAACAAGACAAGATACTGATTAGACTAAAGTTTCCGATAAGATTTTGTGAGGAAATTTGATTTTTCCTATGCCATAGTTAGACCTTGACCTGACTAAAAGTTCCAAAAAAAGATATACTACAGGTTGTTACCGGCCAATTTTTTTTGTTAATTTTGTTTTGCACATTTGAAACCTTTAAAATGCAAAAAGTAATGTATGAAAAAGATTTAAGACAAATGTAAGGGAGAATAACGGGTAGAAAAGAATTTGAAATGAACAGGCTAGATCAAATACCACTATAAATGAAATGCTTTGACTTGTTTAACCAAAACCATTTAACCTTGTAAAATTTCAAACTAAAGTCCCAAGTAAGTTTTAACAAAATTGTTGTTGATAGGCGTATAAGTTAAAAAAAAGATCAAATACAAATTAATTTCGATACAATCAAGGAAGAAGATAAATAAACAATGAAGTCCCATTAAAAAACGCCTATGGTACGGACGTACAATAAAACAATGATATATTATAATATACTAAAGAAAAATTATATTAGATACAAAGTAAACTGTTAAAAATTGTGTCATGCCTAAAATGGTAAAACACTGGTTACAAAAAAATCATTTTGTAGTTAATATCATATCATAAAACATATATATATTTAAGTAGGAAGGAATCTTACCCTTCCGGAGCACCGGAGATTACCCCTATTTTTTGGTGGGGTTCGTTTTTCTCAGTCTTTAGTTTTCAATGTTGTGTTTTGGTGTATTATTGTTTGTCTGTTTCTTTTTTAGCCATATCGTTGTCAGTTTGTTTTTGACTTATGAGTTTGAATGTCCCTCTGGTATATTTCGCCTATATTTTGTATACAAATTAGAAAAAACAAAAAACATTCAAAAAGTAGAATAATACATAGCAAAAGTAAAACCGAGAAAGCGCAGGTACGTAGGGCCTAAACACATTCTATAAAGAAACGAAGATTGCATATATTTTGGAAATATATATTTTTTTTGTTTATCTCTCGAGCTCGATGGTGTTGATTATAACAAAGATTATTGAACGAGTGACACAAAATGATCCCAATAACTTACCTTCCAAAGGAGATGATTACAGTTGACCCTGATTTTCTTCATTTTTTGCTGTCTAGTTGTTTAAAGTGTTTTGCATGTTTAATGTTCGTTGTTATACAACGCGGGTTGTTATTTAAATATTCCGCTTTGGTGTATTTAGTTATCACTTTATTAATACTTGCATGTCCGGTTGGTTATTTTTTGCACATGTTGATTTCCTTTGTATTATCTATATTTGTGGTTTGAACTCTTTATTTTACATATTTGGTCTTGTAAGATCTTGCCTTATATTACAGTTTGTTTATTATTTTACATTTCAACATTCATGTATCTGAAACAACTATGTTATTTTTTTCTGAAATTTACCTGTGGTATAATAATCATCATATTCTTTAGTTATGTATTTTGTATTTCTTTGTCGTGAGTGGTACGTTTGTTTGTGCTGAGCCTACGTTTGTTGGTCGCTGGGTGGTGTCATTTGAGCGGTATTTATCCGTTGTCATATAAGCGGGAGGTTTGACATAACACCAGGTTCAATCCACCAATTTTCTTGAAAAATTTCCTGTACCAAGTAAGGATTTGACAGTTGTTAATCAGAAAGTCCGTTTTTGTGTGTGCTGGGGTTTGCTTTTGTTGGAATTCAGTTTTTCTGTTGTTCTTCTTGTGTTCCCTAATTTTTAGTTTGTTCTTTTCTATTAATCGAATTATGACTATTTATCAGTGGTATACTACTGTTGCCTATATTTGAAAAGGTGTTACACAGATACTTGTTTATGTATTACAGAATCACTCATGCATCGGTGAGTTCATATGGGTTTATTTTTTGATAAGATTTGATTTCTTTATATATTTCCGGACGTTTTTATTGAAATATTAATGTTGACATCAACATTGCTTTACTTTCAGCATTGTCCAGAATACTATCAATGTCCACATATTGAAAAAAGTACATTTTGTGTACTGTCGTGAATAGAAATATACTAGAATTGTTTTACAAAAATATAATTAGTTATGCCAATGTTATAATTAAATGAAAAAAGAAAATATGAAATAAAAGCCTAAATCATATTAAAATTTAAAGTGCCTATGATCTCAGTGCTGATTCACGAGTGATAATATTAATAAAAAATGTCCCTGTATAACCTTAAAATAGTCCGTGTATCACATACAAAGTGTCTGTGTAATACCCCATTATTGTTCTGTTTTTCTATAGATCTGCTGGCAAAGTAGTACAACAGATATTACCTTCAATTACTGTCCCAGGTTAGGGGGAGGGTTGGGATCCCGCTAACATGTTTAACCCCGCTACATTATGTATGTATGTGCCTGTCCCAAGTCAGGAGCCTGTAGTTCAGTGGTTGTCGTTTGTTTATGTCTTACATATTTGTTTTTCGTTCATTTTTTGTACATAAATAAGGCCGTTACTTTTCTCGTTTGAATTGTTTTACATTGTCATTTCGGGGCCTTTTATAGCTGTCTATGCGGTATGGGCTTTGCTCATTGTTGAAGGCCGTACGGTGACCTATAGTTGTTAATTTCTGTGTCATGTTGGTCTCTTGTGGACAGTTGTCTCATTGGCAATCACACCACATCTTCTTTTTTATATTCAAGTTGTTATTTGTCGCATTTTCGTTTTACACTCACATATATAATAACTAAATTATGTTTAAATGCACTTAGTCTAACCAAACAAAGTATGTATGTGCTTAAATACTCCATCTGTTTTGAACATGTGTGCATATAATTGTGCACACGCATTTATGTACACTTCAACCTTAGACTTTTCTTACTAAATACAATAAAACAAATTAATGTATTGAATAGCGCAATGACTACCTTAATTTATGCTCCAATACATAATATACTTATAGTCTGCCTTAAAAGTCCATCAAGCTAAAGATAAAGTCTATCAATCAACACAAAGTACACTGTATGGCAGAATCTTGAACAGCTGTGTTCTGTAACAAACCATCAAAAAAAAAAAGCATTGAAAATATTGTTCAATAAGGAAAACACAAATACTCATATAGTTGTAAACAATATGAAATTTAACTTCTAACTATAAGCCGGACGTTGTGCGGTTAAAACCCGGTCCTCGATACCTTAAAACCCGTGCAATTAGCTTATATACACTGACCGGTAAACCAGCTACAAACAACAATAGTTAAACAATCTATATAAACTTCCTATAATAAAATCATTGTACAATCTTTCAAATTTATTCCACAATCTGCACATAAAATTTGTTGCAAACTGAACACTGGACGAGTTATTGATTCTAAACAATTAAAAAATAGTAAAATGTACGAAACTTAACAGGTTACGTTTTTGTCCTTCGGATGAGTTATTATTTTGAAGATATATTCTGAAATACGTTTTGAGCATGTTTATGCAAGTTAAAATCTAAGTTGTCTCATCGAAAAACAAACTTTTTCACTTTTAGTTTGCTGTTACAGATCCATTTCAATCCAAATGAAAGCTGTGATTTAATGAAATGTCGAAATATAACCGATACACCTATTTTTAATCATCAAAAGTTACTTAAACCTGGTTTTATAGCTAGCTAAATTTATCACTTGTATGATAGTTGCATAGAATTCCATTATATTAATAACAATGTGTGAGAAAATCCAACAGACATCATCTGTAAATTAATCAAAATTTAGATGTTGAGAAGTCAACAATCTTGAATACTATAAAATATAGCAAAACAAAATGCCACACAGACACACTATAGAAAAAGCTTAAATTATCAAAAGTGAGAAAACAGAAAACTTTGAAAAATGACCAAAATACTCTATTACAAAGGTGGGATGTATAAAGCTTCATAACATATATCTATGTATTTGCAAAGAAAAATGAGTGTTAAACTTTTTAATTTCAGTGAATGACTCTGAACAAATACCTACCTTCAAATTTAAGAAGTAGATAATAGGCCAGATAACAGTGACCACAGTAGTGACAGAGAAAATGAATAAGATTAGTGCAGTCATCAAAAGGAAAAGCGAGAACGTCACATTTTAAAGATTAACATAAAAGTCAAAATACTTTATTCATTCAGTATTCTTCAATAAAACCAGCTATTTGAAATCTTAAGAATTGCTGAATCGACCTGAATGATTTTTGAATAAAACATTTGACTCAGCATGACTTTTTCAAACGTTTATTTAGCAGATTTAGATTATATATTTAGATATTTGTTTTTTAATTTATTTTTATAGATTTATATTTTACTGTTTATTCTAACATTTATTCATTAATAAAAGATAAATATAGTATACCATATTAACAACAAAGTAATATATATAAAATTGAAAATGGAAATAGAAATGGGAAATGTGTCAAACAGACAACAACCCAATCAAAGAGCAGAAAACAGCCCATGGGCACCGATGGGTCTTCAACACAGCGAGAAAATCCCGCAACCGGATATACACTTAAAGTAGAAGGAAATAACAGTAAATTAAAATGTATTATGTTTTTAGAAATTTAAGTATCGCTTCATTCAGGGTGGTTTACACAGCAAGTTTAGATAAGCACGGGAAAACTTTCTGTCTAAGACTTTGAACGTTTAAGATTTTTAAACCATGCGTGTAAGACATGAATATTAGAACTTCCTCTATTCCACATGTTTATACATGGCACATTGAATGATCAGAGTTAAAGATTACAAGTTAATGTTTAAATAAACATAACTTATTCAAAATAAACATACATGATTTAAGAGAGTGGACACACAGAACGTTAAAAAAAAGTGAAAAGAGATTTTGAAAGGTTGAATTAAAAAAATACTCTTTTGGCTTAATAAAATAGATAAACCTTTGAAATGACAATTTACTCTAAATTTATCAGAAAACCCACAAAAGGAGTAAGAAACCTAATTTTTTGTCTTTATCTTAACTTCGTCAACTTGATAATAATACATAATGTTACAATTAAATCTTCTTTTGATTTAAATTTCTGATAACGTTGCTCAAATTTGGCAACATTTCTGTAAAATGTATGACCAATGGAACATGAATGTGTAAATTATCCAAAATATGTATGTCTTAGATTTTAAACATGCTTTGCGGCAATGAGTGATTCATTAGTGATACATTGTAGCTTACACATTTTGATTTTTAATATTTTGTTATAAATATGCATAATAACAATTACCTATATAGATTGCTCTTTGTAAATACAGCTGTTTCTCAAACAACGTCTCTTTTGAGGAGATATATAACATTCATAGATAATTAATTATGTTTAAGTACTTGTTTCAGTTATGATCTCTATGTTTCATCTCATAGAGACATAACTTGGGAATGTTACCAGTAAATATACGTATGCATATTGGTCATATTGAAATCTATGGTAATCCTAATTTCAAGGTAGGGGTAGTTACGAAATTTAGTGTTAGTTTTAACTCTTGGAAGTTCGGTGCATATAAACGTTGAAAATATGCCGCACAGCCCTATATTTTGACCTTTGAAAAAAATAGTAGTGCATATGAACTTTCCATTCTAGGATATAATTTTTTTCAAAACTTCATAGTAAAAGTGGTACAGTTTTAGCCGTAAAAGGAGTTCCTATGGGAAATTGCATTGTCCATAATAACTGAACTTTTGTTTTTGCATATGTAATCAACGCAGATTTACATAGTTATAAATAAACCTTGGGGATATAATTGGCCTGAAGCGGGGAAGAGCCCTTGTGTTCAAAATCAACATCGGCAATTTCAATCTGCAAGACTTAATTTATAAAAGTGAAAACCTGCCGTTTATAAGACTGGTTTAACAACGCTGCGTATAAACATGATAAACACATCTTTTTTTTAATTGACCTGTAGTTTTTGACATTATTCCTTGACACGAATGCGTGGCCAAAGCCACCAAAGGTACAATTAATTTCAAATGTATGAACAAAACGTGTTTGTCGATTATAGGTGAAGACAAGATGTGGTTATGAATATTAATGTGGGATCATTTGAACATTCAAAAATGCAGGAAAAGAATCAAGAACAAACACGCAAAAAATAAATAAAAAGCAAACAAATTTAATACGTAAAATGTCTTTATTCAATTGTTTATTCTATTTCTCGTTATAAAATATGTGTAAATATGTGAAAGATAAAATCATACGTCCATATCGGCGCACATATCTCCCCTTTACTTTTGGCCAAAGCCCTTGTTTTAATATGGGTGTCTGACTAATATTAAGGCCTGATATAGTAAATACCATGTCATAATCTATTATGATACAAATGATAAAAGAATTATTTTTCATATTATTTGATGTTAAAATCCTTTGTAAGAGAGAAAACTTTAACACAATTTTTTTCAATATTTAATATTTTAAATGTATTGAATTTGTAAAAAAAGGATTGTCTTGTATTTGGAACTTGCAACTGAACATCAAGAGAATAGTGAGAAAAATAATTGCTTTTCAGTTCTATTTTGGATTTTTTTTTAATAGTTTATCTCTTAAACATATATATAAAGTGTGAATGTGTTGTCTAAAAACATGTGTTGAAAAATGACAATTATAAAATTTATTGTGAAGAATACGTAATTTACAACTTGACCTGAACCGGGATCAAAAGCTTCCTAAATATAAGAAAATATCATCTGGAATATCATGAATATTGTTCAATCACATCAATGCTTGTTTTCGATGTCAATAGCGATGTTAATTATTTTGTTGCTATTGTTATTCATTTGAAAACAGCTGTTTTGTTTATTGTTACTCCTGTGAAAACAGCTGTTTCGTTGCTATTGTTACTCCAGTGAAAACAGCTATTTTGTAGGTTTTTGTTGTTGTTGTAAAGCCTGCAAATCATGATGTCTAGTGCAAAATTCAATATTTCAGTTACGAAAATATAAATTCTACAGCCTTTCATGAATGAATACAGCAATTTTCATTGAAAAATAATGTCATTAAAGATTGTTTTTGTAGATATTAAAGATAAAATACTGGTTTCATTGAAAAATGTAATGTACATGGGTAGTATCATTTTTTAATTTTTGGAACCCAAATTGTTGGCAAATATACGAGTATTAGAAAGTACAGCAAATTTTATAAATAAGTAATATCTGTTTGTTCTGGTTTTAACATTCTAGAAAGCTTAAAATTGTTTTCCAATGTTATTCTATTAATACAAAGAGCAGCAGGAATATTGTCTCAAACAGATGTAAAATCACAGAACTACTGAACACCGAGGAAAATTCAAAACGGAATGTTTTTAAACAAGGATAACAACTGTCATATTCCTGATTTTGTACAGGCATTTTCTTATGTAGAAATGGTGGATTAAACCTGGTGTTATAGCTAGCTGAACCTCTCACTTGTATGACAGTCGCATAAATGACAACGATGTGTGAACAAAACAAACAGACACAATAGGTAAAAATGTTGAAAATAGGAGTACAGTAGTCAACATTGTGTTATAATCGTAATCACTATGAAAACAAAAAAATATGTAACAAAAGTTCATTTGAAACAAGAATTTCAAAATACACATTTCAGTATAATCAACAGAACTATGGGCTTCATCAATACTGTTTTTTTTATTTACCTATTTGAGATTTGATTTATTTGGCAATTATTCTATATTTTTCAATAACATTATTGATATTATTGTATTTATGTATTTATATATGTAGGACTCTGAACCGCGATGGTACTCCGAACAGTGATGGTCACGCTGGAGTGCGATGATCCGCGCTGAAGTGCGATGGTGACATTGTGACTCTAACTTGTTGATAGCTACTCTGAAGTGCGTTGGTGGTTACGCTGAAGTGCGATGGTCTAACTGTGACGTAAAATGCAATAATCTGAAGTAAGAACCCCATTTAATAGGTTGGTGTAGTGGTTAGCGTGCTGGCCTCGCATTTGGAAGGTCGATTTTGATTTCTGGTCAGGTGAAACCAAAGACTTTAAGATTGAATTTTTTAATTCTCCGCCTAGCATGCAGCAGTATGGAGCCAGAGAATAGACTGGATGGCTCAGATTAAATATAATGGATTCGAGTGGGAGGACACGTCTTTATGTGGAGTGTTTAAGTGCGATAAAAAAAATTAAGCGTGTCGGTCTATAGTACTAAGCAGGATCCATCTCATTTTATCAAATGTAACTTGTTATCGTCATGTCATAGCTGAGAAATTAATCACAACAATCATTCGTTCGTTTATCTGATGTCGTATACGAGTTTTCAAGGGAGAAGAAAACCGCCAAGTACATTTATGCTTGACTGATGTCGAGACGTGTCATGTTTTCCACCAAAAACTTTGAAATAATCTGCTTTTACGCTGAGCAGGAGAAATCGGGAAATACAGGTTGGGACCAGTCGGGTTTTTTCGGCCTAACTTGTGGTAGAAGATCAACACTGTAACCACAATAAAATAAGGCTAGAGTGCCGGTTTTCTTACAAAGCAGGATTTATCTCAGGAATAAAACAAACTTATATCAACTTGATATATCAAAAACATTTCTAATAATTAATTTTATTATTTAATTGTCCACATAAAATCATGTGAAGCATACTTGAAGAGAAGTCAAAATTAATATTTAGAGCAATACATTTTATTTGTCGTACAAAAAGTTTGCGGCATACTTCCGAACACTGGTTAGCCCATCTGCAGACCAGGTTCATCGTTCAGCCGCTTTACTCTCCACGATTTGCTGCCTGACTTGGTTTTACATATTTATGTAACATCCACCTGCACTGCTCAAAAACTGTTCGGGACTTGAATCGTTTGTTACTTTCTTTTCCCTTTCCTTTCCTTTCCTTTGTTAGCATGAAACCTTCATTTACAAAATCTTATCCTGCTGCCTGCGAATTCCTGTTAAGAACGTCACAATGTTCAAGCGAAAGGACCATCGTACTTCAGCGCAGACCATCGTACTTCAGCGTGACTATCGCACTTCAGCGTCCCAATCGCACCTCCGAGTCCTATATATATATATATTATGACCTTTTTATATGTATAGTTATTATAATAGCTTTTTTTTTCAATATATGCCTCTATTTCAAAAAGAATACATTTTATTTTGTAATCTGTTTATAATTATGTATTCCTCAAAACTATATGCTAACACATTTAAAATGAAGTTGTCCTGTTATTCATTTTACAGATCGCTTCCCCACAGTCTGAGAATGGTCTGACTTCTGGTAGTCTTTTTAAGGACTTACTTTGGCCGAGGGATGCCATAGCGCACTCCATTAAAATAACATTTAATTGCTGATATGGACTCTGCAATTTCTATTACTAAATTGTAAAAATTAATTTCAAAGTATATGAATCTTGTACTATTCGATTTTTTTTTTTTTTTTTCATTCTTGTCTGAATATGTTATTATATTCATGTTCTTATCTCTCAAATCTCAAACAAAGCTCGATTTTCAGAAAGTTAATTTCACTTTCAAAATGTTTTCAAGTGATTGCGTTATTTCATTCGAATGGTACATGATTGATATACTTTCAAATGAATCTTTTACGATTTCCAGATAGAAATGTGCTACCCAAAGTCTTGGTCTGCAATGACCATATTTTCATTATGCAGGGCGCTCTGATGTCCCATGGCCCAGTTAAATTTAAAAAAAATGCCGTCAGATGTCAGATTATTCTTTGACTATCTAGCCATTGTTTTGTTTTTGCATCAAATACAATATAATTTAATTGCTCCACAGTAACATGTTAATAGAATTCAGGGAGCATCTATTGGCATAGCCACTTGTTACTTGATACAAAATGAGATTGTTATTTATGAATATAAAAAAATGTAGCTTTAAAAATTGTTAATTGTTAATTATATGTTATTACTTATACTTTTTTAGTCAACAACTATATTAATTCCGTCCTCTTCTTAGTTAATAATAAACATAGATTTTGCTATTCTGTTTTTAATTGCCCACACTAAATATGTACTGTAGTGATGTCATTTGTGTAAGGAATGATTGGTTTTGTGTATTGGCATCAAAAAGGCTTACCTCACCAACGCTTCTGTTTCTGAGATGCAATAAGATATAGACATGATAGAAGAGGGGCAAGAGAAACCAGAGGGACATTCAAACTCATAGATCGAAAAAAGGTTTGTTGTGTATAAAGATTTTAAGGATTCATGTTTTATCTAAATTTGTTTGTTTTTTCGTTTATTGTTTTCAACAAATCAGGCTCTCTGTTTTTTTCTGGTTTGAATTTGGTTATAGATGCAAGGTTACATAATCCTTCCTCCTATAGCACCTGATATACATTATTGGATCTTAACCTCATCCAGTCAGTGAAGCATGAAATCTAGGTCAGAGTGACCTAATCCTTATTGAATGCTTGCATCTTTTCTCAGATACATTTGTAGAACAACTCAGAACAATGTGGAAAAAACAGACAATATTCTGTATTTTGGGTTGATCCGATGTTGCTTCATTTCAGGTTTTAACAACAGGCATAATTTTAGAGGTCCATGCTATTATGGTTTAAGAAGTGGAAAAAAATGAGGAACACTGACAGCGGATAGGAGTGAACAATTATCATTTCGGTTCTGTTAAAGTACAATTCGAATAATTATCTGCATGCTAAATTACTTGTTCTTACTTTGATAGTACTTGAGCTTGGACATAAATATTAACCAATCATCATGAAATCTAGGTCAGAGTGACCTAATTCTTTTTGTGTGTTTGCCTCCTTTCTAAATTACATCTGAATGCAAGATAAAATTATCCTGTTTCTTATGATACCTGATATATGAGCTCGGACCTAAACCTTAACGGAAGTCGGTAAATATTGAAATGTAGGTCACATTGGCCTAATTCTTGTTGAATGATTGCAGTCTCCCTCAGATAAACTATTGTAAGATTACATGGTCCTATCTTTTGTAATCTGAAATATGAACTCGTACCTCATCTTAACCAATGTCAATTAAGTATGAAATGTATGTCACAGTACTAATTAATTTTGTTATGATTCTTGTTGGGTAAAATTAACACAAAAACAATACCGAACTCTAAGTAAGTTTAAAACGGAGAGTCCCTAATTGACTTGCAAAAAACAATTGAAAATGCTCGAACACATCAAACCACGGAAAACAACTGTCATATTCCTGACTTGGTACAGGCATTACCCTTTACAGAAAAATGGCCAATTAAACCTGGTTGTATAGCTTGCTACGATTGTACAACAGTTGCATATAATTAGATTATATTGACAATCATATGTGCACAAAACAAACAGACATAATAAATAAAAGTGTCAAAATTGCGGTAGAACAGTCAAAATTGTGAATTTATCAAAATACTATAAACACAAACAATTATGTCAACAAAGCAAAACAAAATGGCAAATAAGCACTCTATAAACAAAGCACATAAGCCAAATGAAAGACAAGAATTCACAAAATGTCCATAACACAATATCACAATGGTGGGAAGTATAGATACCGAGCCACGTCTAAAAGGCATCACAACAAAAAATACCTAAACAGTAAAAGTAATAAGTATGCAAGAGAGATAAAAATAACACTGTTAAAAGTGATTGAAATAGTACACAAGGTCAGTACCTAGAATCTATACCTCTAGACCATCATATATTATTTTTGTAGTTGATACGATATATTCAGCAACAAGATCTTGATATCTTCCGATGAACTTTTGATAAAAAGAACGAAACGTTCTTTGACAAAGCCCTGGTTCATCAACTTTCTGCTCGGACACTGGAGACATATTACAAAGTCTGAGTAGAAGCTGCAAGCTCTTGAATACCGAATGAGTTGGGAAATGTATACACCATATGCAGGAGATGTTTATTATTTCAAAATTAAGATCGTGTCGTTTGTCATAGATTCTGATACTGAGATGACCGCTTATGTTAAATTGAGGAAGAAGTCTTAATATGAGACAGTGGGAATTTTCTTTAATTTCTTGTTCTGTAGGATATATTAATCGAACCCAATCAGAAAAGTTTAGATTGTTGAGGAAAGAACACCATCTGAATTTGAATTTAATTATCTGGGTTTTGTTTGGTCTTCTGATAAGTGTCTGAAGGAACTTCGATTCATTTGAAATATATAAGAACAGGTCGGCAAGAAGAGGCGCACAGTTCACAATCTTGAAAAGTTTACCTCTAAATTCAACAAATATGTTGTCAATAAGAAACTACAGCTTGCTAATTAATTGTTAGCATGTTTTATCGTTTTGTACGCTTGAAGCGAAATTTACCGAATGGTATCCTTAAGTAATACATTTTAAGCCTATGCTACCATTTTTATGTTGAAAAGCATTGTGGATTATTTGTTTTACACATGTATAACCCCGTCGCATTTTTGCACCTGTCCCAAGTCAGGAGCCTCTGGCCTTTGTTAGTCTTGTATAATTTTTTATTTTAGTTTCTTTTATATATTTCGGAGTTTAGTATGACGTCTATTATCACTGATCTAGTACATATTTTTGTTTAGGGGCCAATTGAAGCACGCCTTCGTGTGCGCGATTTTCTCTACCTCCTAGCCAATAGCTGTTATCTAACCAAAACAAAACGATCAGCTATTACATCATCTCAACACAAAAACAAGTTTCTTCAATTACATCATCTCAAGCAAAAACAGGTTTCTTCAATTACGGTCATCTCATAACAAAAACAACTTCCTTCAACTATAGCATCTATTAACAAAAAACAAATTCCTTTGGTGAATATTTACGAGATAACTGTACTGTATTTTAAACTTGGCCTTCGTAAAACGTTGATTTTACTGTTGCAAAATGAGTTTACGTAGCGACGCGTAGCGTGGCTAGGTAAACGGATATTTGCGACAGTAAAATCAAGTTTTACGAAGGCCAAGCTCAAAATATAATACAGTCATCTCTATTCTAATGCAGCATATTAAAATAAATACCATTCAACAAATATTTTGGCGTAAAATGACATAAATGAAAATGTCTGAGTAACTGTTGCATTGTCTTTAGCAACTAAACAATGTGACGTCATATGTATACTCACGGTGTCAAATATAAAACTCTTGACGCATTTATTCCTTTCGTACGCTTCAGAATGGTTTGAACGTCGACAAAAAGAACATTTTGAGGCTCATGTTTACTTTGTGAGAAATTACATACCAAAAATAATCGGAATTATTAATGGTGGCTTTCTTAGTTATGGACTGGTAGAACGTGGAATTTACCCCTTCAAAATATTTGTCAACGTCCAATGAAAATAATCGTTACAAAAGATTTGCGTTAGAATAAGTAATAACAGTACTGCAGTTTAAGAGTTGTCGCCGTCAAATAGGAATTTGACAGTCTCAAAAGCAGTTTTACTGGCCACGTTTAGCAGTGCAAATGAAATGGATATTTACGACAGTCCAATCCACAATGACAGGTAGTAACTCTTCAATTGCATCACCATTATTCATGTTATAAAACAAAAATAAAGATCTCCAAAAAAAATAGAATGTTGCAGGTGTGTTAAAGTGGTTATTAAATGGAGATAACGGGTAAACATCATTCGACATCAAAAGACATGTACACAGACATTGCAAAAAATACAAAGCATGGAAATTTTTATCACTCTACTGGATATACCAAATAACAAACAAGTCATTTGATTGACTGATACGATCCACAAAAACTCATTCTTTTACAGGTAAAATCAATAATTAACTCATTGTTTTAACCTTAAACATGACATCAAACAGACATTGAAAAATCCAATTGCATGAGATCACTTCTTTTTATATTCATGTTTATGTTTATGTCGTGTTATGTGACCGTCGATAGTTTTCGGAGGTCATCTCGATAGTAACCTAGATGGCGTCTAGACAAAAATACACACGAAATTTTGTTATATATTAACTAGTATATGCACTATTAACTGTTTATTTCAAACTTATTGTAATTTGGATAAATGTTTTAGTATCTTATAAATCAAATATTAGAATTTGAGTCAAATCGATATCGGTGATCATGATTTTGACAGCTAGTGACCCTTTCAAAATTGTCAATTACATATCTTTTCAGTCATGGACATAGCGCCAAACAAAACCTGTTAATACTAATAAGAGTCATTTCATAAATGTGAAGAGGCCGGTTCACAATTCCAAGATACCATATATTTCACAACGACTTTTAACTTGTGTCAGTAAAACAAAATCTTTTGATGAATAGACCGACCCACAGTGGAAAAGAAGAGAAAGGAGTTTAGATACTGCGTAATTTTGAGCAAGATTTTTCAAACAGTACATGAAAACGTTGAAACTGGTTGCTTTTTAGTTTGTATGACGCCATGTTTTGCCTAAATCATTCATGAAATTTCTCGGAATTTTATTCTATTTTTGTTTTAGATCTATTCATTTATTTTTGTTTTATGATATGAATAAAAGTACTGTACTTCAAGAGTTGCTTCCTGTCACTGTGGATTGGACTGTCGTAAATATCCTTTTCATTGGCTCTGCTAACCGTCGACAGTAAAACTGCTTTTTAGACCGTCAAATTCCCAAATGACGGCGGCAACTCTTTAACTGCAGTAGTGTTATTCCTTATTATTCATCGAATGAATTTGTTTTTGTTACGAGATATTATAATTGAAGAAACTTGTTTTTGCTTTGAGATGATGTAATTGAAGACACTTGTTTTTGTTTTGAGATGATGTAATTGCTAATCTTTTTGATTAAGTTTAATAAAAGCTATTGACAAGGAGGTAGAGATGATGTAATTGAAGGAACTTGGATCTGTGCATAGACAAACAAAGTCTTCAAATATACAGACTGGGGTCCCGGTCAACCGAACAACTACGAAAATAATGAAGACTGTTTGCACATGTATGCATCATTTCACATGAAATAGAACGATTTTGCCTGCACAAGACTCAGCGGATTCATATGTGAAAGGAAGTGAGTGTGATGGATTTTGTCAAATTTTGTTTGTTTTAGACAACTTCAGATTAAAACTACTTTTTATTGGCATATCAAAAGATAAAGTCCGGTATGGTCAGGTAATGTTACATTTCCCAAAGTAATTCTACGATGATCATTCATATTTGACAACATTTTTTTTTCCACATTTAAATATTTATATATTTCAAGCTACAGTTCAAGCTGTATTAAAAGAATAATATTCACCAATAATTTTATTCAATATAAGAGAAAACAAACATAATGTTCTAGTTTATTTTAGTCTCTGATGCATGATTTTTTATTATTAATTGTTTACTTTTGGCTCGTTTAACAGCTTTGATAAGTGTTTGGTATTACTATAAATTTTCATTTCTTCGTACTATGAACAACAAAATTATTTATTTTTAAAAATATTTCTATTCTCCATTTAAACTGTATACCTAATAACAAAATTATTTTCATTTACCTATGTATATTATTGTATATGGCGGCTTTTTGTTCAAGGTTATTGTTGTTTTTTATCTCACAGCGGTATACTACTGTTGCCTTTATTTATTCACCCCTTATTTTATTGATTTTGTATTTACATTGTATCATAGATCAAATTTATTCGTTCAGTGTATGTTCACTGGTGTTAATATGTCTTTTGATTGAGTTAAGCCATTTCAATTGATATTTTATAGTGTGCCTTTCTATGTTGTGATGTTACATTATTGTATCAGATAAGGGTGAAGGCTGGTACATATTAAAACGTTTAAACCCGCTGCATTTGTTTGCACCTGTCCTAAGTCAGGAATCTGATGTTCAGTAGTTGTTCGTTTGTTGATGTGGTTCATAAGTGTTTCTCGTTCCTTGTTTTTATATAGATTAGACCGTTGTTTTCCCGTTTGAATGATTTTACAATAGTCATTTTTAAGGCCCTTAATAGCTTGCTGTTCGGTGTGAGCCAAGGCTCCGTGTTGAAGACCGTACTTTGACCTATAATGGTTTACTTTTACAAATTGTCACTTGGATGGAGAGTTGTCTCATTGGCACTCATACCACATCTTCTTATGTCTATATAAGTTATAAAATACTTGCCTGTTATTTGAATTTTAGAAATATCATTTTAGTAATGAATAATTTAATATTGTAGGTATCACTGTACTACTAATGAACCAGAAATCATCGGATAAAGATGTACTCCTACAACATCAGTATAAGATAGAAAATCGTTCTATATAAAGATACCCATTAAAGTATGTCATACTGAAAAACCATATGCTATTTTTTGTGAGGCAACAAATGAAAGGGAAATTGACTACGTTTGAGACACAAAATTAATGAACTAATGAACGCATGATTAAAACTAAGGAAGACCGCATTAAATTCAATCCGAAAAAAATCAAGAACAAGATTTTGGCGAATCATAAGTCCTTCATGGCTTCAATGAATATTTCATTTAACAAAAAATCTGAGGACTTTCCTTGTTTTTATTGGATACTTAAGTTTCCAAAAAATTTCGTACAAACAACTGTACATTGCCGGCTCATCTGCATGTTCTACAAAGGAATTGTCAATTAGATTGTATAAAATTCTGTCCGCGAATTAAGGACTAAATAAATACTGTGAAACTGTTTACTCGTGTAGTGTCATTAACCATATGCGGATTCTTAAAAACTGTAACGAACTTCTGGAAAATTTTAAATATCGTTTTTTTTTTTTTTTTTTCTGAAATTAATTCTTTCAAAAATTTGGATTTTCGCACCATTTAGACCACCATACCCCATGTAAAATTGAAAAATTGTCTAAAATAAATAGTCCACAATGCTTTTCAACATGCAAATGGTAGAATACGCTTCAAATGTTTTGCTTTGGGATACCATTCGGTAAATTGTGCTTTAAATGTACAAAAAGATAAAGCATGCTAACAAATGATTAGCAAGCTGGAGAGTTTTATTGACAACATATTTTTTGAATTTAGAGGTAAACTTTTTCAACAGATTGTCGACTTTCCTATGGAAACCAACTGTGCGCCTCTTTTTGTCGACCTGTTCTTATTTTAATATGAATCGGAGTTCCTTCAGACACTTATCATAAATCAGAATACCAAAGAAACCAAATTATTTAATTTCACATTCAGGTATATTGATGGTGTTCTTTCTATTAACAATCTAAACTTTTCTGATTGGGTTCCGTTAATATATCAAAGAGAACTAGAAATTAATGAAAATTTCCTCCGTCCATTTTAGACTTATTCCTCAATTTGACATAAACTCCTCCTGCATATGGCATATACATTTCCCAACTCATTCGGTATTCTAGAGCTTTCAGCGTCTACTCAGACTTTTAAAAACGTCACCGGTGTCTGAGCAGAAAGTTGATGAACCAGGGCTGTGTCAAAGAACGTACTGACCTTAAGTATCATTTCAATTACTTTTAACTGTGTTCATTTTATCTCTCTTTGCATGTTTATTTCTTTTACTGTTTTGTTATTTTTTGTTGTTATGACTTTTCGACGTGGCTCGGTATTTATACTTCCCGCCAATGTGTTATTGTGTTATGGTCATTTTGTGTATTCTTGTCTTTCATTTTGGCTGATGTGCTTTGTCTATAGAGTGTCTATGTGCCATTTTGTTTTGCTTTGTTGACATAATTGTTTGTTTTTATAGTATTAAGATTAATCCTCAATTTTGACTGCTCTACCGCAATTTTTGACCATTTCTCTATTATATCTGGTTTTTTTTTGCGCACGCATTGTTATCAATATAGTCTAATTCTATACAACTATCATACAATCGTAGCTAGCTATACAACCAGGTTTAATCGGCCATTTTCTGTAAAGGGAAATGCCTGTAGCAAGTCAGGAATATGAGAGTTGTTTTCCATTGGTTTGATGTGTTCAAGCTGTTTCAATTTTTTTGTTTTGATTAGGGACTTTCCATTTTGCATTTCCTTGAAGTTCGGTATTTTTTTTATTCTAATTTTTACCCAACAAGAATTTTAACGAGAATCATATTACTGTGACCTTGATATCATGCTTCACTGACTTTGGTTAAGGTTAAGGTACGAGTTCACATTTCAGGTACTACAAGAGATAGGTTCATGTAATATTACAATAGATGTATTTGAGTGTGACTGCAAGCATCCAACAAGATTTAGATCAATGTGATTTAAATGTCAATGTTTACTAACTTTCGTTAAGGTTTAGGTCCGATCTCATCTCAGGAACTATAAGAGACAGGATCATGTAATCTTGCATGCAGATGTAATCGAAAAAGGAGGCAAACAAACACAAATCTGACCTAGATTTCATTCTGATTAGTTAATTTTTATGTTCAAGCTCATATCTCAAGTACTATCAGAGTAAGGACAAGTAATCTTGCATGCAGATAATTATTCAAATTTTATTTTAACAGAACTGAAATGATTTTCCTCTCCGCTGTCAGTCTTCTTCATTTTATGTTTTTCCACTTCTTAAACCCTAATAGCATAGACTTATAAAAGCCGGCATGTTTCTACAACACGGAATGAAGGAACATCAGAAAAACCTAAAATACAGAAAATTGTCTGTCTTTCCACATTGTTCTGGGTGATTCTGCAGAAGTATTTGAGCGAGGAGGCAATAAGAATTAGGTCACTCTGACCTAGATTTCATGCTTTACCGACTGGATAAGATTAAGGTCCAATCATGTATATCAAGTACTATAGGAGATAGGATTATGTAACCTTACATCTATAAAGAAATTCAAACCAGAAAAACAGAGAGCCTGATTTGTTCAAAACAATAAACGAAAAGCAAACAAGTTTAGATAAAACAATGTACCCTTAAATCATTATACACACCAAAGGTAAACCTATAGCTTATTGCATCTCAGAAACAGAAGTGTTGGTGAGGTGAGCCTTTTTGATGCCAATACACAAAACCAATCATTCCTTACACAAATGACATCATTACAGTACATGATTATTTTGGCAATTAAAAAGAGAAAAGCAAAATCTATGTTTTTTATTAACTAAAAAGAGGACGGAATTGATATAGTTGTTGACTAAAAAAAAATGTAAATAATAAAATATAATAAACAATTAACAATATTTAAATCTAGTTATTTTAGTATTCATAAATAATAGTCTCATTTGTATCAAGTAACAAGTGGCTATGCCAATAGATGCTCCATGAATTCTGCAAAATTAACATGTTACTGTGGAGTAATTCCAATTATATTTTATTTTATGCAAACGCAAAACACTGGGGTAGTTATCTTAATAAAAATCTGACATCTGACGGAATTTTGTGGAATTTACCTGAGGCATGGGCCATTAGAGCGCACTGCATAGAAAAAATATGGTCATTGCAGACCGAGACTTTGGGTAGTACATTTCTATCTGGAAATCGTTAAAGTTTCATTCGAAAGTATATTAATCATATACCATTCGATTTACTTATTCATTTTTCTCCACAAAATATATATATATATTATTTGCAATAAACAAGTTCACAATTACATGCTCACGGAACGAAATAACTGAATCATTTGAAAAAGTTTTCAAAGTGAAATTAAGTGTCGTAAAATCGAGCTTTTGTTTGAGATTTGAGAGATTAGAACATGAATAGATTATATATTCGGGGAAAAAATGAATAAGAAATCGAATGGTACAAGATTTAGATACTTTGAAATTAACTTTTAACAATTTCGAGATAGAAATGTGGTGCCCCAAGTCTAGATCAGCAATTTAAATGTTTTCTTGAAGGAGTACGCTCTGACATCTCACGGTCTAAGCAAGTCCCCAAAAAGGCTGCGAAAAGTCAGACCATTTTCATACTGTGGGGAAGCGATCTGTAAAATGAATAACAGGACAGAATCACTCTTAATCTGTAAGGATATTATTTGGAGGAATAAATTAATATAAACAGATTAAAAATAATAGGTGTACTCTCTTTTAAAGAGAGTTATTTATTTAAATAAAAAAAAATCACTATTACAATAACTTTATAAAGACAAATGGTCATAATGAACATATCAAAATACATATTTCAATAATGTTATTAAAAATATAGAATAAGTGCCCAATGAATCAAATCTCGAATAGGTTACAACCAATAACAGTATTGATGAAGCGCACAGTAATGTTGATTTTACTGAAATGTGTATTTTGAAAATACATTTGCAAATGAAGTTTTGATACAATATACCTGTTGCTATTTGCATTAATAAAATAAACCATTATTAATTTGAAAATAGATTGAAAAACAATTCAATGCCTCTTAGAATGTTTCAACCAGAACAAACAGATATTACTAATTTATAAAATTTGCTGTACTTTCTAATACTCATATATTTCCAAGCAATTTTGTATCCAAGAATCAAAAGTGATAATACATAACTTTTTTGCAATGAAACCAACATTTTATCACAAATATTTACAAAAACAGTCTTAAATGACAGATTATTTTCAAATAAAAATCTTTGTATACATTCACGAAGGCTGTAGATGCTGTTTTGTTTTCGACAAAAGATTGATTATTGCACTAGACATCATTTTTTGCAGGTTTTACAACAACAAAAAACTAACAAAACAGCTGTTTTCACTTGAGTAACAATAGCAACAAAACAGCTGCTTTCACTGGAGTAACAATAGCAACAAAAACAAACAACATTGCAATTGAGATAGAAAACTAGTATTGATGTGATTTTACAATATTTCAGATGATCTTTTCTTATATTTAGGAAGCTTTTGATGAATATTATAACTATCATTTTTCAATAAATTGTTTTAGACTACACTTTTTATTCTTTATATTATTGTAAAACCTCCAAAATAGAACTGAAAAGCAATTAATTTTCTCATTATGCAATTGATGTTCAATGGTAAGTTCAAAATACAAGACAATCCATTTTTCTCAAATTCCAAACCCATAAATTTAAAATATTTATTATTAAAAAATATTGTTTTAAAGTTTTTATCTCTTACAATGGATATTAACATCAATTGTCAATGAAAAATATTTCTTTTATCATTTGTATCATTATTGATTAGGACAAGGGATTTACCATATCAGCCCTTGATATTAGCCAAACACCCCATATTGAAACGAGGGCTTTAGCCAAACGTCAAGGGAAGATACGTTCGCCGATATGGACGTAAGGTTTTATCTGTCACATATTTACACATATTTTATAACGAGAAATAGAATACACAATTGGATAAAGACGTTTTTTTATTTAATTTGTTTGCTTTTTATTTATTTTTTTGCTTGTTCGTTCTTTTTTTTCTGCATTTTTAAATGTTCAAATGATCCCTCAGTAATGTTAATAACTACATCTTGTCTTCGCCTATAATCGAAAAACACGTTTTGTTCATACATTTGAAATTGATTGACCCTTTGGTGTCCTTGGCCATGCAATCGTTTCAATCAATGATATCATAAACTAGAGCGTCAATTAAAAACAAACAAAAAATGAGTTTATCATGTTTATACGCAGCGTTGTTAAACCAGTTTTATAAACGGCAGGGTTTACACTTTTATAAATTAAGCCTTGCAGATTGTACATTGCCGATGTGGATTTTGCACACAAGGGCTTTTCCCCGGTTCAGGCCAATTATCTCCCTCGGTCTGAAATATAACTAAACAAATCTGCGTTTATTGCATATGCAAACACCAAAATTTTTGTAACAAATAAGTGATAAAAAAGTAAAAATATGGGTTATTGTTATTACTAGTATGCATTTTCAATCTAAACAAAAAACAAAATATTCAAAATAAAATGTGTAAGCTATCACTAATAAATCACTCACTGCCGCAGAAACAAATGTTAGAATAAACAGTAAAATATAAATCTATACAAATAATTTCAAAAACATTTCTTTTTTTCAATCTACATAATCTTTCTCAATATCTGAATGAGGGATTCTGTAGGATCGACGTCGTCGAAAATCTTAATCTGCTAAAAGAAATATTTAAGAAAGTCATGCTGAGACAAAGGTTTGATTTAAAATTCATTCAGGTCGATTCTGCAATTCTTAAAATTTCAGATTTCTGTTTTTATTTTTTTTTTTTTTTTTTTTTTTTAAATAATACTGAATGAATGAAGTAATTTTACTTATATGTCAATCTTTAAAATGTGACGTTCTCGGTTTTTCTGTGTTGAGTGAACTAGTCTTAATCATTTTCTTTGTCACTACTGAGGTCAATGTTATCTGATCTATTATCTACTTCTTAAATTTCAAGGTTGGTATCTGTTCAGAGTCATTCACTGAAATTAAAAAGTATAACATCTCATTTTTCTTTGCACATACATAGATAAATGTTATGAAGCTTTATACATCCCACCATTGTAATATAGTATTATGGTCATTTTTCAAAGTATTATGTTATTTCATTTTATATAATTTGTGCTTTTCTAGTGTGTCTTTTTTCCATTTTGTTTTGCTTTGTTTTTATAGTATATGAGATTATAACACAACGTTGACTGCTCAACACCTAATTTTTAATATTTTTACAGATGATTTCTGCTTGATTTGCTCATACATTGTTGTCAATATAATGGAATTCTATGCAACTATCATACAAGTGAAAAATTTAGCTAGCTATAAAACCAGCTTAATCTAACTTTTTATGATAAAAATAGTTTTATCGGTTACATTTCGACTTTTCATTAAATGACTGCTTTCATTTGAGTTGAATTGGATTTGTAACAGCAAAATAATAGTGAAAAAGTTTGTTTTTCGATAAGACAACTTAGATTTTACCATGCATAAACATGCTTAACTATCATACAAGTGATAAATTTAGCTAGCTATAAAACCAGCTTAATCTAACTTTTTATGATAAAAAATAGGTGTATCGGTTATATTTCTACTTTTCATTAAATGACTGCTTTCATTTGAGTTAAATTGGATTTCTATAGCAAAATAATAGTGAAAAAGTTTGTTTTTTCGATAAGACAACTTAGATTTTACCATGCATAGACATGCTTAACTATAATACAAGTGATAAATTTAGCTAGCTATAAAACCAGGTTTAAATAACTTTTTATGATAAAAATAGGTGTATCGGTTATATTTCGACTTTTCATTAAATTACTGCTTTCATTTGAGTTGAATTGGACTTGTAACAGCAAAATAATAGTGAAAAAATTAGTTTTTCGATAAGACAACTTAGATTTTACCATGCATAATCATGCTTAACTATCATGCAAGTGATAAATTAAGCTAGCTATAAAACCAGCTTAATCTAACATTTTATGATAAAAATAGGTGTATCGGTTATATTTCGACTTTTCATTAAATTACTGCTTTCATTTGAGTTGAATTGGACTTGTAACAGCAAAATAATAGTGAAAAATTAGTTTTTCGATAAGACAACTTAGATTTTACCATGCATAAACATGCTTAACTATCATACAAGTGATAAATTTAGCTAGCTATAAAACCAGGTTTAAGTAACTTTTTATGACAAAAATAGGTGTATCGGTTATATTTCGACTTTTCATTAAATGACTGCTTTCATTTGAGTTGAATTGGATTTGTAACAGCAAAATAATAGTGAAAAAGTTGTTTTTTTTCGATAAGACAACTTAGATTTAACTTTGCATCAGTATGCTTAAAACGTATTTTAGAATATATCTTCAAAATAATAACTCATCTAAAAGACAAGAAACGTAACCTGTAAAGTTTCGTACATTTCTGACGACTTTACTGTCTATTTCATCGTTAAGATAAAAAATATGTGAAAAAGTAAGAACCTTTCATACCTAATGTTCATTGATAACAATCATGAACTCGTCCAGTGTTCAGTTTGCAATGAGTTTATATGCGGAATGCGGAATAAATTTGAAAGATTGAACAATGATTTTATTATAGGAAGTTTATATTGGTTGTTTAATTATTGTTGTTTATAGCTGGTTTACCGGTCAGTGCATAAGCTAATTGCACGGGTTTTAAGTTATCGAGGACCGGGTAGTGACCACACAACGTCCGGTTTATAGTTAGAAGTTAAATTTTATATTGTTTACAAAAATATGAGTACTTTTGTTTTCCATATTGAACAATATTTTAAATGCTTGTAATTATTTTGTAGATTAGTTTGTTACAGAACACAAGAGTTCAAACCAAAAACATAAATAGCACAAAGAAAATCAAATGACAACCTGTGCAAAAAATCACCAACCGGACCTACAAGTATAAAAAAGTTATAATTAAATGCACAGAAGCGGAATATATAAATATCAACCCGGGTGGTATATAAACTCATCATAGATACCAAATTGAAATTTTGTATTTGCGCCAGATGCGCGTTTAGTCTACAAAAGACTCTTCAACGAACATAAAACATGCAAAACACAGAACAAAACAAAAAAGACAGCAACAATTGAAGAAAATCAGTCTCAACTGCTATTGCCACTTTTTTGTGTCACGCGTTCAATTCTGATTATTAAAATCCACACTATTGAACTCGTAAACTTACAAACAGAAATATTTTCAAAATATATGCATTCTTTGTTACTTTATATGAATTTTTATAGGCCCTACCTGCGCTTTCTCAGTATTACTTTTGCTATGTATTGTTCTACTTTTGGGATACATTTTTTTTTTTTTTTATTTGTATACAAAAGAGAGGCAAAAGATACCAGGGAGACATTCAAACTCATAAGTGAAAAAAAAACAGACAATGATATGGTTAAAAAAGAAACAGACCAACAGACAACCAATAGTACACAAAACACAACATAGAAAACTAAAGACTGAGAAATAAGAACTTGGGTTAGACTTTAAAAATTTTACAAGGTTAAACGGTTTCGGTTAAACAAGGCAAAGCATTTTATTTGTGGTGGTATCTGATCGAGCTTTTTTGTTTTAAATTGCTCGCTACTAATTATGCTCCTTTACATTTGTCTCAATTCTTCTTCATACATTACTTTCTTGCATTTGAAGAAGTCTCAAATGTACAAAACCAAAGTAACAAACAAATAGGCCGGTCACAACCTGCAGTATAGTTTTTCGACACATTTTTAGATAGGTCAAGGGCTAACCATGGTATAGGAAACATCGAATTCCTTCACAAAATCTTATCGCAAACTATAGTTCAATTAATATCTTGTCATGTTTTATCAAACTGCTTTAGTTTTTGATGTATTTTTAGCAACATTGGCCATGTTAATTTGTTGACGGACATCGACGATCGACGAAGACGGATGACAAATAATAGTGTTAGCGCAATTTCATTAGGGATATTCAACATACGGATTCATGTACGATGCAGTTCATTAAATGCGCAAACCTAAGGCTTTGATACATTTCTGCTTCATTATAAAAAAAATGCACTCACAACTTAATTTTGAGTATTTTATCTCATTTCTCCCAAAGTATCTTAAATAAATTTCAAAATCAACAAAACTAGTGGGTCACCTGTGTTTTAATTGGAAGTGTACATGTTCGGTGCATATCCGGTAAGTTCGCTTATACACAGTAAAAATGTATGGAGAGGTGGTTTATCACATTTTTACGAAAAGAAAAAGGTAGACCAAAATTAAAGGAATTCCAGACAATGGAAAAAAAAATTTCAAATTAGAAATCGGTTTTATAAGTAGTAGTTTCATAATTTGTAGCTTTAGGCATTGTGTTATAAAAATTACTAGATATTTTAATGATAAATGATTCTTCTTTTAAAATCCAATGCAGTGAAGTTTAGGACAGTTCTAACAATTAAAAATAGCCAAAAAAAAAAATATTTACAAATGTGACAGTTTAATAAAAACTAACCATTTCCTTTAAATATTGCAGGATACTTCGATAAACTACTTTTCCCCACATTGGCTCCTTCTATTGTCCATCGTACAATAATATTGGGATCCTCACTGTAGCTCACAAATGATAGACCATCACTATTCAATTTAATATCAACAATCTACAAAACACAAAACTACACATTTATTATCGGTAATCCTTTAAAGAAATGATTTCACTTAAGAGTTTTCATTTTGCATCCTACTTGTTATAGTTTGTCAGACAAACTTTAAATGATACTTGAGATAATTGTCAAATTAAATAAGTTTTCCCCCTATAAATCATATTCTTTTTTATCAAAATTGATTTATGTTATAAATTGTCCGCTAATTTAGAAAGACAAAATATGTAAATTGGTTAATATGCTTATATTTTATCTATATCATTATCAAAAATTGACTTCCAGGTAGAACACATGATTATACAGCACAAACATTGTAAATATGCATCCCTTTTTCTTATTTAACCCTCAACTAATAATATAAATAATTGCAAATGTTAGTTATTTTGTCGTTAAATTTTTCAATTAGAAATTATGGAATATGATAGTACTTTAAATGTTTTTAGCATTGTGTACCAGTTCTATAGAGTATATTTTAATTCTAAACAAAAATCACCTAATCAACACGTATATATATTTTCTATTTATCTAAGATCAATACTATATAATTAGTGTTTTTGTTTGCTGTTTTGTTTGTTCTTGTTTTGATCTGTTGCGTCATAGTCCTTTTTAGACGATTTTCACCATTTCATTAACACTGATTGGCCATGTCAGTTGCCTGTAGTAATTGTTGTCTATCTTATTTGGATTTTTATTTACATTGTTTTTACTTAAATCAGCTTTCGATTTTTTATAGTTAATAGGGGTTTATAATCTGTGATGTTTTGTCTTTCATTTCCATCGTACAGAGCTCTTATTCCTTGTGTGGATTTGGTTATACAATTTGTCTTTTTCTATACAACTGCTTATTGTTTGTATTTGAATATGTATTTTGAATATTTTTTGCCTCAAGCATCACCAACGAGGACATAACTGTCAAGATGCAATCTTGTGAAGTACAATTGGCGTAGATTATGTGTGATTAAATCCGTCAAAGTCAGCTAATAATGAACCATTAACTTACTTTGTGTGTGTCTATTAATGTGGCTGGAAAAAAGGAAGGGTTGTTAATTTTTTTCTTAGAAAAGAAAATTTGTTTTCATATCCATCAAAAATCATTTGTTAAACAACCATTTGAAAAATCTTTTTATTTTAAGAAATTTTCTATATATTTACTGTTTTCTATCAAAACAATTTTAATTTGTCAGTTCTATCCGTTCTATAAATCTTAATCAGTACGTAATGTGTAGGATTTTACAATTTACCGGATTCTAGGATTTCCCTCCCAATCCCTTCCAAGATTTATAACGTTTTCAATGAATTTGAAATAGAATAAAGAATGGAAACGGGGAATGTGTCAAAGACACAACAACTCGACCAAAATGTACAAGATAGGAAAATGCCACCAATAGGTCTTCAACGCAGCGAAGAATCCAATACCCAGATGGAAGCCTGAGCAGGCCCCGAAACACTTGTGTACACTAAAAATAAAAAATTGGACGTCACTCTACACTCCGAAACACAGAGAGCAACCAAAATTTAAAAAAAAACACACACAAGATTAACAAAGGCTAGAGGTTTCTGACTTAGAACAGGCGCAAAAATGCGTCTGGGTTAAGCACATTGTGTGGGCTCTCAACTTTCACCTTTAGCCAATGTAGAATGAATAAATACACAGTGATATGTACAATGAAAATCCAGTTCAAGATAAATCCGAGTCTAATGTAAGATAAGGCAACGTAAGAAACTAACCAAAATACAATGATCGACCAAATTAACAAAACTACAAGCAGTTGCTGATATGCCAGCTCCAGACCTCAAGTGAACCGATAGAAAAAATCATGTCTTAACCTATAGCGTTGCATAAAATAACGCCAAACAATTTAGTTTGCTTAGTTTTTTATATATTTAGTCATATTGTTAAAAAGTATTAAGTTGTGATGCAAAAACCCCTTGAGCAAGAAAAACCCTATTACAACGAAATGCAATTACAGGGAAGCAATTTTGCCATTTAGTATATGTCGCTTCATAATACGATTCTTCAAAAATTTAAAAGTACATATATTTCTTTTGTAAAAAAGAATATGTTTATTGTCTTTGCAGAAAATGAGTAGATCAATATGTATTCCAAAAACTAACATTTGAAATGACTTTACAATGTTTCATAGCTGTATTCCTTGTGGATAAGTCTCTTTTAGTGTTTGGTAAGCTTTTCAGATGAATGGCGAAAGTTCTGAGCTTTGTACAGAATATTAATATTAATATGTTGTGACAACACAGCGTCAATAAAATTTGATTATGCAACGTAATTTTCGAGACACGTTTACGACCGCATCATCAACTGATAATCAAGTCGACGAATGCCATGGCAGACAGATTCATGTTAAAAATATTTCCCATATACTGAAATGACAAAGAATCTACTGCAGAAAAACATTTGAAGCAATAAAGTTTAGACCACTTAATTGGTAAAACTCACTGTAATGAATGGGCAGAGGCGAAATCAGAAGGTTCAAAACAAAACCCAAAACATGCTCAACAATATTGGTTGATCTTTCTGACAATCATTTTGGCGTTGGTTGCAGCCAGTCATTGCCTTCGACGGTGACACATCCATTGATAAGGGAAAAACCAGGGTTTCAGTGCACACCACATGATTTGAACTTTTAAAATGACGTCATCAGTTCAAATTTTGAACTGCCAATTTTTTTTCAGACAATTAAGAAATGAATAAAATTTATGTTTATACATTTATTTTAAAAATTGCCGATTTGAAAGTTTGAATAAAACAGAATAATCTAGTGTTGCGTTTTTAATGTTGGTCAGTATATAATATATATAAGAAGATGTGGTATGAGTGCCAATGAGACAACTCTCCATCCAAGTCATATAAGCCTTATTTAAAGTAAGTTCAACCGGATAAATCTCTTACATTCTGAAGTCGTCATTATTGAGAGCCAAAATGTCATCTAAATAGCTAATTAAAGGCAACAGAAGTATACCACTGTTCAATGTCATAATTCGATTAGACGAAAATAAATCCGGGCAACAAACCAAAACAGAGAGAAACATATCAATTATAGAGGAAAACAACGGAAAAACAAAACACAAAAACACTGAACTACAATACAAGCAAAGGCATAGAAGTATAACGGGTAGAAAATTTTAACTTTTAACAGATTCTAAATCACCAACATAAGCATGCAATTTATCAAGTATTCCCAACGAATTGTTGACACTCCAAAAGAAATTCATACTACTATTTTCATAGACCTTTTTTGAAAAATTTATTACACTGTTTTTGATTGCACCAATTGTACAAGTAAGTAGAATATACAGTTTAGTAGTAAAATAGAACAATGGCTTGCAGACGAAATAAATCCGTATTTGTAAGGTGTTTTGTGAAGTTTCGGAAGCTAGTACATAGTTGGAACTTTCATGTCATTCGGTTCAGCTGGTAAAGAAGTAGTAACCAGTTTATGTTTGTTAACGATTTTTTTTTCCCGAAAATTGAGTCAGTTGAAAAGTTTGTGGATTTATGATTTCCTTTTGCAGAACCTCAATAGAAAATTTAAGTCAAACAAAAACAATATTATTAGAAGCCTTATCAGCCGGGACAAAAACAAGTTGCTTGCGGAGTTCTTTAGCTTGTGTTTCATACGAGAATTAGGCTATTATGGTTGGTATAAGGTGTAAAATGTTCTTTAAAATGTTTAATACGAATATCTACTATTTTCATTATTGAATGAAAAAAAGAATCCAAGGATATTTTGTCTGTTTTCTTGTTTTATCCATTTTTAACATTATGAGTTACGACACTCATTCAATTTTATATTTGACGGGGGTATTTAGTTCTCTTTCTGAGGAATTATTTCAAATAATAAATTTATCGGATTCCAGGTACTTCTTGGTAGTCCTGGTAGTAGCAGCTTGGAAATGTAAGCATGTGCAGGTTAGATTTTGTGATGATACCACATATTACAACCAAGCTATAAATAAGTCGCTGTTAAAGCATTTAAAAAAATAACGGCATATTTTGTGGTAATGCCTAGATATATTTGTTATTTTTCTAAAATGTGATCAACATTGTCATTTACAATCTTTTAAATATGACTTGAATAAGAAGTTCATTTCTATTGGTAAGCTTATCTTAATTCTTGTTAAAATCGTATGTCCAGGACATTTGAATCGTCGAAAATTATTATTCCCTAACGGTAGAAGATAGGTCTACATACTTAAATGAAATGCTCCTACCATCCTACCATTTTTGTTCATATTTTATAAGTCCGTATCTACACAGAATGATAATAACTTGGAACTTCATTACAGCGTGTTAATCGGATTTAGTAGATAATCTGGACATATCCTAGTTTTCAGGTCAATGCCTTAGGACAAAACTGAAAACAATAATTTTAAACCCACCTCCCCACTAAAAAAAACAAAAGACCTGGGGAAAATATCGCATTTATGTCTTAATCAATACTGTTTTCTGTTTATATTACTAATGATCTTATCACCTAGTGTGTTTTCTAATGGAAAGTGGTCTCGTCGGATATCATGCATCACAACTTCTTATGTTTATATTCCAGACCATACGAGTATTTGGACTGTACGCGTACGGTCCGGACCCTATGCGTATACTCGTACGGTCCAACCATACGCGTACGGTCGGACCATATGAGTATACTCATACGGTCTAGAATGAACTGGGCCATATATGTATTTGAACCATACGGGTTAATTTTAGACAAACATTTATCAAAATATTTTATTGAATTTACAAATGAATATTATTACAATTAAATGAATAAAGGGAAATATATCATCAACTCTGTGTAATAATCGGGAAGGATCTTATCAGCAACAGGTATTTTTAGAGTAACAAAGCTACTTTATTCATTCTTTGCATTAGTTTCGACACGTTTTTATTATATTTTTTCATTGTATATTCGACGAATTTTTTTTTATAGTTTTTGTCCAGTATCTTTGACGGTTTTTGTAGTAAAGTTCCTAAATATTCTAAAATCTTTTCTTCCAACATTATGTTTACTTCCGATAACTTCAATTTCAGTGACTTTTTTAAATAGTTAAACTATTAAGTTTTTATTTCATTTACAATTAAACTTTTCATCGATTAGAGATTTCAGTTATGTTGATCTGTAATATACATTTTTACCTAATAAACTTGACCAACATCTTAATTTTATGCAGACCGTACGCGTACAGACCGACCGTACGCGTATTTTAACTAGAGGCTCCCAAGAGCCTGTGTCGCTCACCTGATTCTACTTTGGTTTTGAAAATCATGTAAAAATAGACAAAAATCATAACAGATATCCTAATAATGATTGAGGCCAAATTTGGTTTAATATTGGCCCCGTAATTTAATCAAAAGCAGAAGACTTTTGTAAAGTTTACAGAAATTACCAATAAATTCATTGAAATTGTAGAAAACGACTTAATAAGGACAATGACAAATCAGCCACAAAGTAACAACACTTGGTCAGCACATCAAAAGAAACATTCATACCATGTTTGGTTTCAATCCATTAAGCGGTTTTCTAGAAGAAGACATTTGTATATATTTCCCATAGGGTCCTTTGTTAAACTAAGTCCCCCGTTGGCAGCCATCTTGTTTGATGGATTTGCTACAAAGTAACAACACTTGGTCAGCACCTCATAAAGAACATTCATGCCATGTTTTATTTCATTCCATTTAGTGGTTCTCTAAAAGAAGACATTTGTATGTATTTCCCATAGGGTCCTATGTTAAACTAAGTCCCTCTCTGGCGGCCATCTTGGATGATGGATCGGCTTCAAAGTAACAACTCTTGGTCGGCACCTCATAAGGAACATTCATCCCATGTTTGGTTTCATTCCATTTAGTGGTTCTCTAAAGAAGACATTTATATGTACTGTCCATAGGGTCCTATGTTAAACGAAGTCCCCCGCTGGCGGCCATCTTGGATGATGGATGGCCTACAAAGTAACAACACTTGGTCAGCACCTCATAAGGAACATTCATGCTATGTTTTGTTTCATTCCATTCAGTGGTTCTCTAAAAGAAGTCATTTGTATGCATTTCCCATAGGGTCCTATGTTAAACTAAGTCCCTCACTGGCGGCCATTTTGGATGATGGAACGACTACAAAGTAACAACACTTGGTCAGCACCTTGTAAGGAACATTCATGGTATGTTTTGTTACATTCCATTCAGTGGTTCTCTAAAAGAAGTCATTTGTATGTATTTCCCATAGGGTCCTATGTTAAAATAAGTCCCCCGCTGGCGGCCATCTTGGATGATGGATCGGCTACAAAGTAACAACTCTTGGTCAGCACCTTGTAAGGAACATTCATGATATGTTTTGTTACATTCCATTCAGTGGTTCTCTAAAAGAAGGCATTTGTATGCATTTCCCATAGGGTCCTATGTTAAACTAAGTCCCCCGCTGGCGGCCATCTTGGATGATGGATCGGTTACAAAGTAACAACACATGGTCAGCACCTCATAAGGAGCATTCATGCCATGTTTGGTTTCATTCCATTCAGTGGTTCTCTAGAAGAAGTTCAAAATGTAAAAAGTTAACGACGACGACGGACGACGACGGACGACGGACGACGGACGCCAAGTGATGAGAAAAGCTCACTTGGCCCTTCGGGCCAGGTGAGCTAAAAAAGTACGCATACGGTCCAGACCGTACGCGTACGGTCCAAATACCCATATGCTCTGGAACATTTATATGAAAATTTACCTTTTTATCAAGGGTAAGAGATGATAACTGCAAGAATGATTTCTTATCCCAGAGACGAAGAGTGGTTATCCTATCACTTTCGCAAGTCAATATAAATGGTGACTGAGGAGTGTAATACATAGAAATATAATTTGATCTATCTCCATACGATTGATTATGAACTCTTAGTCTATGTCCAGCGACTCGTTTTAGTAGAGAACCTGAAATGAAAAGGAAAATTTTGTGTGTTGTTCCACTACATCAAATCAATGGTTAATCACAAATGCTTCATAAAATCCACGTCAGCAATGATTTTGTAAGGTAAGTAGGAAAAACACAAAACGGTCAATTAGTAAATTTCCCAAGATATATGCAAACAAAAGTTACATGTGTATAGCTTATATGGAAAGAACATTACCATCTTTTGTAGACCAGACACGCATGAGTGTATCAAAATGAGTAGACAAGATTATATCATCATCAAGGAGAATACAATTACTCGGATGAATACTTTAATGTTCTCTTAATGCCTTTTCCAGGAAATCAAAATCTGTAAGTTCTTTTATCAGCTTCTCTGAAAAAGAAATATGACCAGGTTCAATTGAATATTTGCCATGGACAAATAACCAATATCCTTTCTTTTCAACTAGAAACAAAATTCAACTTTGAACTTTTGGATAAAAAAACATGTATTTGGCAGTTTTTTTTTATATGGTAATTTGCTAATTTCATAGATATATAGTTGTATATATGTAAACAAAATATAACAACAAAAAATTGTGTCGCTGTAAAATCATTTGAAAAACAAAGATGTATACATCTTTAAGCCCTTTCCAAGATGATTTGTCTGATATATTATATTTCTTTTTTATTTTAGTTGCTTTATCGATCGAGTACAAACTCATAGAGGCCTTGTCAATTCTATAATGATATCTTAGCCATTCAATCGCTTCGACGAAAGAATTTTATTCTACATAAGTAATTATATTTTTTAAGTATCTCTTTGCTTTGAATGATTGATTGTTGGTGTTCTAACGCCACTTTTAAGCGCCGCTGTAGGGTTTTTCCGTGTAGGCCAGTTTATATAAGAGGAAGGAACCGGGGTGCCCGGAGAACACCACCGACCTTCGATAGGAAAACTGACAACCCTAGTGAATTAAGATTGAAGTCGAGTGTACCCACCCGAGCGGGGTTCGAACTCACAACCTCATTGTTAACTGGCTATTGATTACAGTAGTAACTACTTACATCACACGACCACCATGGCTCCTTTACCAATATACACATATTAGAACATCTCCAAAGCATGATAGTTAACTACCAGTATTATACTTGATAACTTAATTGAAAACTTATGCTACACGAGCCATTAAACCTTTGACAGAAACCTAGCCAAAAAGTTAGTACACATCTATCTTTAAGAACGTATGTCACTTTTGTTTCTGTGCAGAATGTACATAATTCTGTTTCAATAATAACTTATTAACTCTTAGAATTCTATGAACTAATCCATACTGAAATGCTTTAAGGGTTGATTCTTCAGTTGTTAGATATAGCACACTAAAATAGGAGCTCCAATCTTCAGCCTGGATATTCGATTCCAGTTTTGTATTCCAAATATTTTTTGCATAATAATTATGGTTTCCCTTATTTTGTTTTCCAAAAATTTATAGAAATAATTGGAAACTTTTTAACAGTTTTTATGGCAATTAGGTGTTTGTTACAGACAGAATTAAGTTTAAAATTTACTCTTGAGTGGAATATATTTAACCATTATTTTGGAAGTGAATGTATTAGTCCATTAAATTCTATGAAAGTTGTTTCTATAATGCCATTTCAGATAAACTTCTGAAATTAAAAATTTCCCCAGTGTCTTAGATAATGTCATTTACATAAAAAAAATCGTTATCCAATTTTTGTATAAGACTGATTTCCCATCAATTAGAATGTCATCATTCAGAAATAACGGTTAAGACAAAATATCCCTTTGGTCTGTAGACGGAGTCTAACACAATGAGGACTCAGATGAAAATACTTATCAAATGTACCAAGATTATAATTTCTTCTACACTAGAAGAGCGTTTCATCTATATAAGACACATTAGTGACGCTCTTATCTGAATAATTCAAAGGCCAAATAAAGTAGAAAATTGAAGAGCATTGAGAATATAAAATTCCAAAAAAGTTATGCCAAATACGGCTAAGGTTATCTTGTGCCTGGGGTAGAAAATCCTTAGTATTTCGAATAATTCTAAATTTTAAAACAGTAAATTTAAAAAAAAAATAGAATTTTCCATAAACAATAATTCAAAGGGTCCAAAATCTTTTTACCAAGGAGAGTTTAAGTGCTTTAATAAATGACTTTATGTGTTGCATCATCACACCACCATCCTCATAATTAAAGATAAGTATATTTCTTTCAATTTTGTCCCCTTTACAATCCTACACAAATCTCTATAGTTTAGCTTGTAACTCCTTTAATATATCTGAGTGTGGATCAGGTAGAACAGTAAAGCATTAAATAAGAATTGGTAAAGCAAGAGGTTTTACAACTATAATGGTTCCATAAAAAGTAATATTTCTAAATGATCAATCACTTAGAAGATTTTTGACTTACTGATTTTTTTTTTAAAGTCTATACAAATATTATTTTTTTACACACAATATTGCCGGAATCCAAACAACTTGGATTTTTGGTCGAGTTGTTGCCTCTTTGACACAAACCCAGTTTTAATTTTCGTTTTCATTCGATAATGCATTCAGAGTCGCATAAAGAAACTGCGATGTACTATGAGCACACGGGTTTCTAACCCATTCAAAAACCCGGAAGTTGTGGATGCTTTATCCTCTCTTCATGACAAATATGTCGTTGTTCAAGTAGACGAAGTTATTAATATTGTCTTCTTATGTAAAAAAAAATTGTTATGTCTCACAAAAGAGCTTGTAATTAACAGAAAAAAATGATAATCCTACATATTTTTAAACATCATTTACAAAGGATGAAATTTTAGAAAACACAAATCCTTTCTGCTTTCTTGAGGTATTTACATCAAAGAAGACGTAGAAAATCTCTCTCCATTATACTTGATACCTAAACTTCACAAAACTCCTTACATAGAACGGTACATAGTTGGATCGTGAAGATGTTTACCTAAACATCTTTCTAAAGTGCTGACTACTATTCTTTTTACAGTTAAAGATGGCCTTTAGAAATATTGTGATGAGATATATTCAACCAGGGGTGTCAATCAGATGTGGATTCTAAAAAAATATCAAACGATCTACTGCTAAATCTCAAATCACAATCTCTGCAATTTTGTTGTAGTATTAATACGTTTTTTCCACGCTTTATACTACTATTCTTCATGCTAAATATTGAAAGATCGACTTCACAGTCTCATTATAAAGAGCTTTTTTATATATATATAAAAATTAGAATCGTAGATATACACTTCTTCTTTTCGGTTAAATAATTTTTATTTTGTGAAGAACGACTCTGATTCCATCAAAAATACATTGACTATGATATTATCAAAATGCTGGACTTTTTGATCGACAACATATTTGTTGAGTTTGGGGGATTGATATTTCAACATACAGTCGGTTTTCCAATGGAGGAATTCATTCAGAACCTTCTAAAAGACAAAATGAAAAGCAACTTGGGAAGTTGTCTAATTTTACTTTCAGATGTATTGATAATGTCCTATCACTGATTAACCAATATTTTAGTGAGTACTTACATATCGTATATCCCAGTGAACTTGAAATTAAGGATACTATACATACTAGAAGATCTGCTTCATACTTTGATCTTTTCCTGAATATTGACACAGATGGACGACTTCAGACTGAAATCTATGACAAACGGGATGATTTCAGCTTTCCAATTATCAATTTCCCATTTCATAGCAGTAACATACGCTCTGTCCCGTCGTATGGTGTTTACATATCTCAGTTGATACGTTATGCTCGTGCATGTTCACACTATACAGACTTCATATACAGGAGTATGCTCCTTACATAGAAATTGCTCCAACAGAGTTATGGGGAGGAAAGATAAAAATTGAAACTCTGTACATTTTATAGACACTGTAATGAATTTGTTGATCTATACAATGTGTCTGTGTCTAAACTAACTAATGACATTTTTTCCACGTCTAAGATTGTGGTTTATCAACTAAGTCGTCTGATCTGATTAGTAACGAACGTGACCTATTCCCGAATATGACTGTTTGCCGAATGTGATTTCACATTGGTATACGATGTGACGTGGCTCCGTATTTATATATATAGCATTCATGTATTCAGTTTTTATGTTTCTGATGTAAGTCCGGTTGGATATTTTGTTATTTGGTGACGTTGACGCTTTTATGCGCAGTTTCTCTCATTCATAGGAGATTTAAATGTTTTGAATGTACTAACATATGAGTTATTTAGGTATTTCTTTGTGTTGAGTATTACTGTTTTTTTTTTATATTACTTATCTAGGTCATGCCACGCCTTATTTTTCTCCAAATAGATAGTTTTGGCTGCACTCATAGTGACGTCGCATACGGTGTTGGTGATGATACGGCTTCTGCTTTCCAGTTCGCCTTTTTTGTATTTGTTCGAAGTTTCGGAATTGATAACTATATACATATATAAAACTAAATGTGCGTAATTAAAGTTAAAAATGAAATATGCCTTAAAATCAATACTTTTTACATTTTGTAACTGGAATAATTGAGTTTGCGCGTGAGGACAAATTACACTGCAACATATGACCAGCGTTGTTTTAATGCTATTCTCGTCTTTGTTTTGTTTTCAGGGTATTCATTAAAAGAGCAGTCTTTGGGGTCAATAACGTATGTTTTAACTTATGAGTCATTGTTCAATGGACCCGCCTGACAAAGACGAATAGTTTTGTGGAAAAGCCGAAAAATGTAAAAAAAAGTTTTGAAACAATATTTTAAAAGATCGTCGCAGAATTTATGATTATTTGAAATTTTTATTTTTGTCACAAACACAAATCTCTCTTTTGATAAAAATGCTCTTCAGAATTCGGAGGAATGCTACAGACACAAATCACATTTTACATATTCACCCTTCCTGTGTCAAAATTATACAATAAATATAAAACTATCTGTATCTTCAACTAGTGAATATTGTTTAAATCATGTCCTATATTGTTCATTTGATTAAATCTGTTGAAATGTCACACTTGTCGTTTTTTTTTGACGTTTTCGGCGTATTTGTTATGTGTCTAATGAAAAACAATAACCATTTGCGGTCTTTTTTACGATCTGAATTTTGTTTAAACGTGAACAGATGTTTTTTAAGTGTACGAAAACTAATATGTAGAAGTTTCAAGGGAAAATATATATAAAAGAAAATTAACACGATCTTTTTGTTTGTGTCAAGTCATAATGTCACAACATGCTTTTTACTCGATTTGACGTTACGTCCTGTATAATGCATAAAAAATAACATCACTTAACGTTACTAAAAATAACACCAACACCGTATGTGACGTCAGTTCATTTTGCGCTGTAAGAACAGCCATTTTAGCCTTACTGTAATGATGAACCACAAAAGAATTATGACTATTGAACAGCGGCATACTATTGTTGCTTATATTTTTTTTTAACTTCATAATGTGTATGCTGTTCCTGTAAAAATATCGGGGATTTAAGTTAAGAAGTGTAGGAGGAGTTTTAACTACACAAAACTTGTACCTTTGATTTCTAAACAAAACTAATTAAGGTCCCAAGTATGGAAAATGGGAAAATATTCTGGAAACAAATCCATAATTGCAGGTGCACAATGTTGAAATGTGTACAGTGTTCCTGTTTTGTTTCAGAGATTTTGGGTTGAAACAGTACATGGTTTAGAAGGAGTTGTCTAAAAAATGGTACACTCCTTTGCTAAGTTTGCAGGAAAATCACTAATTTCCAAATTCCGGGAAAATGGGAAAATGTTCTTCAACGATTGCATTATAACAGGTGCACATCTTCGTCATATGTGCAATTTAGCCTTCTGTGAAATTTCAGGGATCTAGGTTTAAACTGTAAGAGGAGTTGATAACACTAAGTATGTCGCCGTTTTTTCCAGGCTTGCCCGAAATCCGCGTACCCGTCAGTCCATGCAACATCACCATGCTATTAGCCGGTTTGGGAATTCGTACAATCCGGCCAACAAATAAAAAAAAATAGGAGATTCACAATGGCATTATATGATAAAATTGAGAAAATTTCATTTAATATAATATTTTTTGTGAAATAAAATGGGTACCGCAAATAAACCAATGGAAAAGTCGATTTTTTGGTAAAAAAAAGTTTTTGACCGAAATCAAAATAGGTGCAAATTGTCATTATATGGTTAAAAATCTGAGAAAGTTACTTTTCATTATGGCTTCACTTTCTTAACTTACAGACTTAACATACCTTTTTTAAAATCATACAGACAATGAGTCGGTATGTAATCTTTTTCACCAGAAAAGACTATGAAGCTCTTGTTATCTGGCACCAATTTTGGCGATACCGAGTCAGACAAGTTTAATCCAAACTTCATTCTTAATTCATCTACCATCACCTTTACAACTGTCCTGGCTTCAACATCTACCACAACAATCGTCTCATCATCTTCTTTCATGGCTACCATGGTTCCATCAATATTTAACTTTAGTAAAAATTAAGAAAAAATGAGTAGGTGTTTGATAACATCAATACTGCAGGTTTTGTAATAATAAGGACAAAAGCTACATATTATTGTATTAATTCATATCTAAAGTAGACGATATAAATATTTAATCATAAGTTCTAAGAAGGAGGTATGATAAGAGGCATTATTTGGACCTTTAATGGTAAAAATAGTAAAATGTCTCTGCCCATTAAAAGTTTAAGGAAACTTTGTAGTTGGATGAACAGGCTAACAGAATCTATATATTTCAATGCAGAAAGGTTACCTCAGGTAGCACTGTGATGTTAAAACCATGTTTGAATGTGTATAAGTGTATTAAAAATTATATTAAAAGTTTTTCTGTTTCTGTCATAGTTTCTTTAAAAACATCTAAACAATTGTAAAAATCGTCCATGGCCAATAATGGGTGATTGACAAAATTTCAGTCATATTCACTTATTCGTAGATTCTATTTTGTTTGACGTTTTTGCTGTTAACAGTTTCTCTCTATCTATGATAATATTCAAGACAATAATCGAAAATTGCAAACTTTTCATACGGTAAACATTTTAGGGGCAGTTACCTAGAAATGAATTGTCAAATTGTCAATTGTCTAAAAATTTCACAAACGGAGAGATCATGACCTGTTGATAATATTAACTTCACAACTGCTTTAGTTTTTAAATTATAAACCGAAATCTACATTTACCCCTATGTCCAATTCTAGCAAAGGCGGCCATTTGTCGTGGCGAGCAAGAAGTGAAATCACAAACTTAATACTAATAAAACTAACGATTATTCAGTCCAAATTTAATTGAAATTGATCAAGTAGTTTTAGAAGAGAAGATTTTTTTCAAGTTGAAGAAAATAAAGAATAAAATGTGAAAAACTGTCTTAAGTCCAATTACTCCATACGAGGTTAATTTACAATTTTGGTCATATATCATGATAATCAAGATAATGAGCAAAAACTGCCAAATTGTCTATAATCTGGGACATCTATAATTGCGGTTGTCACGCAACTTCACAATTAAGAACAAAGGTGCGACGTAGAGAATCGCAGGCACTCAACGAAGGCCATGTAGCCAAAGCGACTGATATGGCCTTCGTTAGACGGTTTCACTTTAAAATATTACGTTACCATGTGATTAACTTTTAAAGGTCATACAAACAGTCGTAAACAATATCGGTGACCATTTTTACCTTCTCTAGTCAATAGTTCCATTTCTTTTGTTTGATTTCTACTGATTTCCGAGGTTCATTCACATTAGCAAACTTTTTTAAATTATAGGTAGTACAGTTAAAAAATAAAGGTTGGCTAGATGAGATGCAAGGTAATAAAAAACAAAGGGTTTTTATTTGGGGCTTGGGTTGGATGATAGTTGAAAAAGAAGGCTGAAAATGATACTATTACTAAAATAAAATAATTTATAACGTCTATAAACAAATAATCTTAGATTCTGTAAATTCAATTTATTAAAAATCACAATTATAAGATAAGTATTTAATATACTTTGCCAAAATACATATACTAAATTTAATGTATCCATTGTTTTATTTAACATATTAAAGGGGCCCTAGTTACGATATATATAAACTAGAGGCTCTCAAGAGCCTGTGTCGCTCACCTGTATCTAGTGTGGTTTTGGAAATTATGTAGAATAAGGTGAAAATCATAATAAATAGTATTAGATACCCCAATAATGATTGAGATCAAGTTTGGTTTAATTTGGCCTAGTAGTTAAATTAAAAGCAAGACATCTCATTGCAGTCTTACACTAGTTACGGAAGACCCCTTATCGTTGTTTAAATTAGTTTTCAAGTTCAAAGTGACCACTTGAAATTATTTTTTTTATAATTTTCCCATAGACTTCTATAGTAAACCCCTATGTTTTATTTTAGCCATGGCGGCCATATTGGTCAATAGTCGGGGTCATCGGTTAAATTTTTTTTAACTTGATATCCTAAGGATGATTTAGGCCAAGTTTGGTTTTATTTGGCCAAGTAGTTTAAGAGAAGAAGATTTTTGTAAAAGATAGCACAAATTTACAAAAAACTGTGAAAAATTAACTTTAAAGGGCAATAATTTCTTATAGGGTCAATAAACAATTTTGATCATTTGACTGATTTGTAGATACTACTTTGCTGAACAATTTTGCTGTTTACAGTTTATCTCTATGTATTATAATATTTAAGATAATAACCAAAAACTGCAAAATGTTCTTAAAATTACCAATTCAGGGGCAACAACCCAACAACGGGTTGTCTGATGCGTCTGAAAATTTCAGGGTAGATAGATTGATAATCTATATAAAAACAAGACACGAGAAACACTTATGAACCCCATCAACAAACCACAACCACTGAACATCAGGTTCCTGACTTCGGACAGGTGCAAACAAATGCAGCGGGTTTAAACGATAAGGTACCTTTTTATGTTTATATCGTGTTATGACCATCGGTAGTTATAGGATGTCATCTCGATAGTTAATTAGATGGCGTCTAGACTAAAATACACACGAAATTCTGATATATATTATCTAGTATATGCATTGTTAACTGTTTATTAAAGACTTATCATAATTTGGATATGTGTTTTAGTATGTTATAAACCAAATATGAGATTTTGAGTCAAATCGGTAGACATGATTTTGACAGCTAGTGCCCCTTTAAGTACATCCTAAAATAATATCCTATTTTCGTCGTATTAATATATATCAATGGATCAAATATGTAAAATAAGTAAGCCTGACAGTTATTATGAAATTAAATATTATTATCAGTAGACAGCTACCTGTACACAAAACAATATGATACTTGTTGCTTCCTATGCAGTTTCATAACAACAAAAGCACACAGACAGTGGAATTTCTTTAAAACTATGCTTCTGAAAGACAGACTAAAAAAGTGAATATTTTCGGTATGAACAAATCAAGCAACTATCAATTCATCTGAACACATGTACAGAACACGTTTTAAAACTTTTATTTAACACATAAATTGTATGTCGGCATATTCATAAGCTTGTGTTCAAGGCCTGATTTTCTGGTTATTTTCTATGTATATGACCGTAAATTGACATCTGCTATCTAGAACATAATACAAAAATGTATTCCGCTTCTAGTAAATGATCAAACAGAGTAAACTAGGGCAACTATCACTAACTTTAACGCTTTTACTTTACATTGAATATTTAAAAACTTTATGTGAGCCACTTGTTATTGAACTGCTCTCGCTTCGACGAACAGAAGTTCCGGTAGCTGTGCAGTTTTCTATTTTTTCCGTTCCCTCCCTGTGAATTATTAATAATACGATTGTTTTTTGTTCAATTATTTATTAACAATACGAGCACTTTTTTGTTAAATTATTTATTAACAATACGAGCACTTTTTTGTTTTTATCATTTATTGATAATACGAGCACATTTTGTTTATTATCATTTATTGATAATACGAGTGATTTTGGTTTTTATCATTTATTGATAATACGAGTGTTTTTGGTTTATCAATATATAACAATACAAGTGCTTTTGATTTAAACCAATTATTGATTATAAGATTAATTTTGGTTTTATCCATTATTGATTTTAAGAGTGATTTTGGTTTTATCAATTATTGCTGATAAGAGCTAATGTATTATATTGTGATCATGACGTCGTTGATAAAATTGTAAATACTTAAAAATTGATAGTTGAAATATAATAAACTGGTTTTCTATAAATTTACTGAAAGTTAGTCCCGACAAATTCCAGGCTTTAGCTATTAGAAAAAAGACAAATAAACGTAAGATTTAAATTGATATAAAATTTCTTGTGAAGATAACTCTTAGGGGTAATCATAGATTCGGACTTAAATTTTAATAGCCTTATTTCTGAAATTTGTAAAAAGACATCAAGACAGTTAAACATTTTAAAACGGATTTAAATTATTTAGGCAGGTTAACAGCGTACTATTCTTTCATTCTTTCATTTTTTTAAATTTTTGTCCAGTTATTGGCACTACTGTAGCAAGAAAAAGTCTTTAAACTTTAAAAATTCATTTATTAATATATCTTATGAAAATTTATTGGGAAAATCAAAACTACCGATGAATAAAACCTATTGCTATTGAAACATTTAAAATTATTAATAAAAAAAAGTCCAAGTTACCTACACTATTCAATCAATATAAGAAAATGTAACTTTAGGTCACAGAAAACAGCAGCACTTCCTACAGTAAAAACTACAAAGTATGGCCTTAAATCATTTAGGTACAATGCTGCATAGATCTGGAATAAGCTGTCAAACCATTGTCGTAGGGAAACATCGTTTGATTAGTCAAAAATGGTTCAAACATTGGACCCTAATAGCAGCTCATGCTAGTGCATGCATGTAGACTTTAAATCTTTCATATGTATTGTTTTCTTATAGTTTCTTTAAATTTTACAATTATGAATAATATGTTTTAAATAGAGTTAATTTGCACATAGTTTTCATAAGACCTTAGACGAACTGTTCCTTTTATGTCAAACTTTTATTGTCTTAACATTGTATTTTGTATTTTTTAAGGATTAATTTTGTTGATATATCATGTGTGTATATATTGTTGTACACGTAAAGTCGATTTGAAAAGCTCCATAGAGCTTGTGTTATATCGACTTAAAATACAACTTTGAATTGAATGTCCTATTTTGAATGTACATTGTGTACATCTGAATGAATCTTCAATTATTTCATCATATACAATTTTCATACTTTAGGGTTAAACTTTCCTTATTATCTTTCAATACCGGCCTGTTTCACTCTTGTCTTTAAATTTTTATCAATGTTAGCCGTTTTCGGCACCAATTTCATTGTATGCAACCATAGACATTTTCCACGAGAGTTAGTTTTTATCAAAGGGGTTCATACTTTTAAATTGAGGTAAAATATTTAAGAAATAAATTTGAATATTTCATATAAAACCCTTAATTAGAGAGTCTTTAATGCTATGCAACTTTTAATATTTTTTTATGTGAAATTCTTCTTATTTGATTAAAATTGAACCTTAGAATATAAATATGGTTAAACTCTTAGAAGTATTTTCTTGAGCAAATATGTCTAATTCTTGTCTATTGTTCACCTAGAATTCTATGTAGCCAATTAATCGGATTTCCTCTAATGGTCATAAAACAATGTAGAACGCCACATGCGGGGTGTCGGCTATGTTTGAAACGGAGTGGCGGTTTTGAAGCGGAGAAAAACGATAAAGGTAAGTTCAAGTATCAAAATTTCTGTTTTGAGAATTGTTAGTTCCAAATAATGTAATGCACGGAAGGAACCGAACCATAATCTATTTCCAGCAAGCAGTAGCAGACAATTTCAGTACTCTATTTTCCCAAACACCTCTCCCTAGTTTTCCGTGTTGCAGATTTTGAGTCTTCATATGCAAGTTTCAGGGTAAAAAACTACTTTTGACAATTTTTTCTCGTATGATTTATATAGAAATAAATTCCTATCATGGAATTTTAACCAAATGCCAGCTTCTTAGTTAAAATTTATTGGTTTTAAAACTAATTTTTCATCAAAATATAATGTGTCGCTTGAGGTGTCAGATTTTGCATTTTAAGGGAGAGAGGCATTTATTAAAAAAATATATAAATTTACATATAATGTGGCCTTTATCTGATACTTTGTAACTCAAATACACCTACTCTGTTATGATGACAAATTACAAATTTAAGGTAGTTCAATTGGTCCAAATTTTGTTCTTTTAAGTAATGTTGATATGCCATGTTAGAAATAGAGAAAAAGCCTCAAAGTAAACACATAATGGAATATGAAGAGAGGTGATATGTTACTTGTTTTTGTTTTATACGTTTAAAGCACACAACTGTTATTAACACACGTATGAATGCAACAGAGTGTACCCGATTCATTTTGATATATTTTTTTTTAAATAACGTTGTAAAGGAAACAGATATAGGCTATTGCTATCAGGATTAAGTTGTGAAAGAAGTTGCAAATGAATTATTGCGCATATTGCCCTGTTATGATGATTCTTCGATTTCATATTAAATCCCTAGACAGTAACATCTAAGTCTAAGTCACCGATATATTATCATTTGTGTGGGCATTGGATTTTTCGAAATAAATTGTTTTTTCGAAGGGAAATAACACATGTATATAGTTACAAAATGTATTTAAAAGACAGCAAAGAGATATAGAAACTACTGACAGTGTGTGTTTCAAATAACATTCTTGCTTCCCTGTGATTGAAAAAAAATGTTTTTCCCAATAAACCAATTTTCATCCTCCCATGAGCTCATTTATTGCTAGGCAAGATTATCAATTTAAAAAAAAACGCCCCCTTCCAGATAGAACTTACAAGAAAGTACACTTTAGTACAAATTTACAAACAACAGAAAGTGTAAAACAAATAATTTATCTTGACTTTTTATAATAAAAAACGTAAAAAATTAACTTCGCCAGTGATGTTTTTCAAATCCATGCAAAAATTTGATTGATTTAAACGGCCCAGCATTTATTCTAAAAGTATCCATATCATTCTTAATGTTATCGTAGTAAACATAGTACATACCATTGTCGGTCAATTTCGGCCAATGAAACAGTACGATAGAGGTTTTCTTGGGATACGTATTTAAATCTGACTATTTATGCAATTTATCAAAGAGAGGCGAAAAATATTATCAAGGAGAGTTCAGGTCGACAGTTTGACCTGACCTTCAGGTTGACAGTTTGACTTGACCAATAAAAAGACTGCTCTTTTTTCTGCTGAGACTTTATATCTTTTATCCTTTTATTAAGCTGTAACTGCAGTTAACTGTATTTTGCCTATACGTATAGGAAACAAGAGGTTCTCCAGAGCCTCAGTCGCAAACCTGTAATCTTTTGCGTAAATCTTTAATCCATGATTATTTTTGCTTTTCAATCTTAGACTAGTAGTTTTTGAAGGAAGATTTTTGAAAATTAATGAACAGATTTTGAAAAAGAGTTTTTATGGGCAAAAACTCCCTAAGGGTCAATTGACAATTCAAGTCAGCTTGGCTTATTTGTATATCTTACTTTGGTGAACATTTTTGGGGTTAACAGTTTATCTTTAGCTATGTTCCAGACCATATGAGTATTTGGACCGTACGCATACGGTCGGACTGTACGCGTACGGTCTGCCTGGTTTTAAGAAGTTGGTCAAGTTTATAAGTTACAAATGTATATTACAGATCAACATAACTGAAATCTTAGATTAATACAAAAAGTGCAATTTGTAGTTTTTATTACAATTACAATTACAATTACAATTACAATTGCAATTGTAATAAAAACTTAAAATTTTAACTGTTCAAAAAAGTCACTTTCATTTAATCTGTTAATTTCCTGTATTTAGCATGTCAGTAATACATGAAATTGAATTATGCTCGCTGAAATTGAAGTTATTGGAAGTTAACATAATGTGGGAAGAACAGTTTTTAGAACATTTAGGAACTTTCCTTAAAAAGGCAAATGGAAAGTAATATGCATGAACAAAACATGTAAATGTAAAATATATAACGTTCCTTGTGGGCGAGAGTGCCAAAAAAGAAAATAAATAATTCATTTCAATTGATTGAATGTTCACTTATTCACTTTATTCATATAATTGTACCAATATTAATTTAAGATTTTAATAAATGCCTGTCTAAAATCAACCCATATGGTCCAAATACATGTGTATGGTCGAGCTCGTACTAGACCGTACGAGTATACTCATACGGTCCGTCAGTACGCGTATGGTCGGACCGTACGAGTATATGTATACGGTCCGGATCGTACGCGTACGTTCCAAATACTCATATGGTCTGAAACATCTATAATGATATTCCAGATAATAACCAAAAACTGCCAAATTTCCTGGAAATTATTAATTCAGGGGCAATAGCCCAAAAATCTATTGCCTGATTTGTCCGAAAATTTCATGGCAGGTAAATTAGCCTAAAAGAGTAAAGAATGGAAACGGGAAATGTGTCAAAAAGACAACAACCCGACCATAATGTACATCAATTGGCCCTCAACACAGCCAGAAATCCCCCACCCAGAGGTGGGTTTGAGCAGGCCCCGAAACATATACTAGATCGAGAAAATGGACGCCACTGTACACTCCGAAACATAGAAATGATCCAAAATTTAAAAAAAAACATACAAAACTAAAAAGGCTAGAAATCCTGACTTAGGACATGCGCAAAAATGCAGCGGGGTTAAACATGTTTTTTAAATAATAAAAATAATAATGAAAATTTATAAATCGCCCTATATAAAAAATAAAAATTACTCTAAGGCGCTGTACATACAGCATGGTAATTAAAACAAACAAAAACAAAAACATAAAACATACACTGTGTCAGATACAAATACTGAAATAAAAAAAAATCAGAAAATACAACAAAAATGCCTACCATCAAATAAAAGGTCAATACGAAAATACATGTTAAAACAAAAAATTAATAAAAAGTTAGATCGCAACCTTCGCCCTTTACTTCTAGCCATTGTAGAATAAATAAACGCACAGTGATACACACAATTAAATCCTATTCAGGAGAGGTCCGAGTCTAATTTAAAAAAAAAAAGGCATCGTAAGAAACTAAGTAAAAATACAATGATAGACATAAATTGACAAAAGACTACAAGCAGTTACTGATATGCCAGCTCAAGACCTCAAGTGAATTGATGGAAAAAAATGTTGTCTTCACCTTATTCATATTAAAACAAAATCCCTCCTATTGGGATTTTAGAATCGTGTTATCATGATTTATAAGAGAAGAACATAACCGCGTCATGCCTTAACTGGTTTAAGTTTAAATTTCTTTAAAACTCCAATCCAATTACGCTACAAGCTAGTCAAAATTATCTACAGTAATGGTCAAAACTCGTTACAGACGCACAGGTAAATTTCAAAATAATTTTGTCGTTGTTAGTTTTGCACCGTAACATACGATTCGTCAACTTGTGATGACAGTATTTCATAGAATAAGGCAAGGGTCAAATACCCTTGTTTACATATTAAGTCATACTGTTATAAAGTGTTTAGTCCAGATGCAAAGATCCCATGAACAAGTATACATGTTCACACTATACGGACTTCATATACAGAAGTGTGCTCCTTATGCAGAAACTACCCTAATAGAGTTATGAGGAGGAAAGATTGAAAATGAAACTCCGTAAATTTTATGGACACCATCACGAATTGTTTGATCTATACGATGTGTCTGTGTCTAAACTAACGAACAATTTTTTTACCACGTTTTAGATCGTGGTTTACCATCTAAGTCGTCTGCTCTGCTTCGTACCGAACGTGACTTATTCCCGAATATGACTGTTTATTCGAATGTGAATTTGCATTGCTTTAAGACGTGTCTCGGTATTTATATCCAACATTCATGTATTTAGTTATGATTGTTTCTTTTGTAAGTCCGGTTGGATATTTTGTTATGTCTAGTGTTCGCTGTTGGATGCGACATGATTTGGTATTTATATATCCAACTTGCATGCATTTTGTTATTACTTTCTTTTACGTTCGGGTCATTTTGTGCTTAGTTGTTGTCTGTTCATTTGTTTTGTGTTCTTTATGTTTGTGATTTGAATTCTGTACCGTTATTTTATAATTATTTTCTATATGTATATATAAGTTCAGATAAAACTATTACCTATTTCATTTATTTATTTTAAATTTAAAGCAACTATATGCAACAGTTCGTTTACACAGTTTTGATTTAGCAGAAAAACTTACCTGGTTAGAGGATGTAAATGATGACACCACTGCAAACGAAATCTCATTTTAATATTCTTGTCATGGTTAGACAATATAGAATATAACACCATTACAAATTAAATTTCCTGTACGTGCAACGTCTTAATCTTTTTTTGGGTGAATTTGACTGTAATACGTCACAAATAGTTACGTTGAAAATAGTGATGTTGTGACGCTGTCTCTATTTCATATGTGGTGTGCTGTCGTGGATTCGTGAAAGGTGTCCATTGTTCTTCTGCGGTTTACATGTTGTGATTTGCTAGTATATTGTTTGCATTTGTATTTCTCTGTGTTGGGTGTTCTTGTTTGTGTTTGTACTGTATCCCTGTCACGCAGTGTTATCATTTTAGCGGTATCTATAACATTGCCATAGAAGCGGGAGGTTTGGCTAGCCATAAAACAAGGTTCAACCCACCATTTTTTCTTAAAAATGTCCTATACCAAGTCAGGAATATGGCAGTTGTTAACAGACAGTCTGTATCATGCATGCGTACGTTTGTTGTAGGTCAATGTTTCTGTTGTTCCTTTGTTTTCCTCTTATAGTTGATTTGTTTCCCTCAGTTTTGGTTTGTTACCCGCAGTTGCATTCGCCTTATGGAATTATAACATTGAACAGCGGTATACTACTATTGCCTTTATTTATATACCAAATCCCATGAAATGCAATTACGAGGCAATACTTGTGTCGTTTAGTATATTGTCGCTTATACACAACATACGATTCGTTCAAAATAATTAAAAATACATTTATGTCTATTGTTAAAAAGTATATGTTCATTTTTTATGCAAATACCAAAATGTCAACATTAATTCCAAAAATGACATTTTTAATGACTTGACATAATTTGGTAGCTGTATTCCTTCCGGATAAGTCTATTTAAATGTTTTGTAAGCTTTTCGGGTGAATGGCTAAATTTCTGAGCTTTGTATAGAATAACATCATAAATCATGGGATGTGAAATACCTGAACGTATAAGAAGTCTGCATGTTGAATTATATTTTCGGATGATGTCCTTGTGACGATGATAATATCTAGTAAAAATTTTGACAAGTTTTTGATATCGATTTTGATTTTTTTGTTTTTTTGTGTTTAACGCCATTTTCAAGCACCGCTTTTGGGCTATTTCGTGGCGGCCAGTTTTTATTGGTGGAGGAAGCCGGAGTGCCCGGAGAAAACCATTGACCTTCGATAGGAAAACTGACAATCCTAGTCAATTAAGATTGGAGTCGAGTGCACCCGCACAAGCGGGGTTCGAACTCACAACCTCAGTGTTGACTGACAGCTAGTGATTAAAGTAGTAACTACTTAGACCACTCGGCCACCGAGGCCCCTTTTTGATATCGAAAACCCTGGTGTAATAATTTTTCAGTTATACAGAGATATCTTTCGTGAAAATCGAATACGTTGTTACATATAAGAGCGAATCGAACAAGTTGAGACACATAAACACTATACGATGGTGTCAAAGGAACATCGCCGTCTAAGAATGGAAAGTTAACAATAGAAAATGAGAAATCATCTCTTTTATCGTAAATTTTAGTATTAAGTTTTCAATTATAGATGAATATATCAAGATCCAGAAAAGGGCAGTTATCGTAGTTAGTATTGGCCTTTTTTTAAAGTAACCTCAACAAGGTAAAATCTCTTTTCTTAACATACTGAAGTCATCATTATACTCTAATAGTATCTGGGGTGTTCCTGGCTATAGGAAGCTTATACAAAGAAGAAGTAGAAAGCCAGATATCATCCAAATATCTAAACGTGTTATTAAATTGTTGTACCAGATGTTGTTTCGATAGGTCTTTGCTGATTTTAGACACGAAATTGGGTTTGTAACAATACAGAAATAGATCTGCAATAAGTGGTGCACAGTTAGTGCCCATTGGAATTCCGATACCTTGGCGATATACAAAGTCTCCTTTGCGAACGAAAATGTTGTCTAGTGAAAATTCAATTGCAGTTGGCATATCAAAGCAGGTCCAATTTACATCGTTCTTTTGTCTGTCGTTACTAAAAAATATCCGAAAAGAGTTTGAACATATATATTCGTATTTTGACTTTTTAAATGCCCATTTGATTAGGTATGTGAATTTCTTTCTAAGTCAGGTTATGAGGCAAATTAGTATTAAGGGAAGAAAAATCAAAACTTTGAACAGATTCGAAATCACCAACATAAGCATGCAATAGTACTTCCAACGAATTTTTTGACACTCCAAAAGTAATTGATACCACTAGTAAATACTTTAACACCATGTTAGATTTGCTCTAAATGCTTTAGTTTTTGTGATATAACCCAAACAATGCATTTTAACTTATGTTTTATTTTTAACCATGGCGGTCATGTTTTTTTTAAGAAACAGATAAGAAAACACAAAATTTATTCCAGATACCCTTAATATCATTCAGCTACGGTTTGGTTGGAATTGGTTCAGTAGTGTTAGAGGAGAAAATGTTTGAAATAATTTTCAACGGACGGACGGACAGACAGACAGACGACGACGGACATCAAATGATGTCAAAGGCTCACATTTTAGGAAAGGTGAGCTACAAATGTAAGACAAACTTCAATACAAAAAACACGGATACCTGACAGACTTATGTCTTATGATCACCTGAAGGATGTAATTTGGTAAAAATATGACACTTTATTGATTTTTTAATTCAAGAGCCCAAAAAAGTGGACTTATCATACTCTCTCCTTCCACTTAAAAAAAAAGGTCAACTAAAGCCCTTATTGCACATGTTCAGTTATAGTATCTTATAGAACATACCATTAATAACCTTACTGTAATATATAAATTCCCTTAAGCACTCATACTTGATAATTGTTAAAGTATAAGTTGCATTTAAGATTACACAGTGTACACATAACTATATCATAACTATAGGAGCTCAAACTTCTAAATCGTGATGTTGATTATATTTGCGAAATTAATATCAATAAACAAAGAATTGAAAAAAAATTGAAAACATACCCTGTTAAAACAAAGATATGGTTTTCATGTAGATTTTAATTGCAAGCTTTTAAGTATCGGTATGCCTTAAAATCAGATTTAACCAACTATTTTTCTTTAAAAATCCCTTGTACCAAGTCAGGAATATGGCAGTTGTTCATCTGACAGTCAGTTTCTCTGTGTGTTGATGTTTGATCTTGTTGGAGTTATTTGTTTTTAATGTTCTTTTGCTTTCCTCTTGTAGTTGATGTGTTTCTCTCGTTTTAGTTTGTTACCTGGATTTGTTTTGCTCTAAATCGAGTTATGACAATTGAACATAGGTATACCACTATGGCCTATGTTAACAAATATTTATGCAGGTGACACTGAAACCCGGTATGTCCTGTTTCCTAAGATTTCCATTACAGGCAAGACAAAAAATATGAATGAAAATTACAGAAACGGCTTCTCATGTATTCTATTAATAGGGATAGATCACATTATTAAATTTTGTGAAAATTGACTATCAAGTTATTATGGGTTACAGGGTTACACAGTTGTCGGCAAAAATTAGCATTATACACGTATGCATCACAAATATAAACATACTCACTTTATAGTATTTATCACAAATATAAACATACTCACTTTATATTATGCATCACTTTGTCAATATGCCTTTTTGTGTTTCTTTCTTACATTTACATATGACGTTGCTCTGTACTTATACATCCCGTCATTGTGTTATGGTAAATTTTTTGTATTCTTGTCTTTCATTTTTGGTAATGTGCTTTGTCTATATGCATTTTTGTGTTTCTTTTTACATATTTGTCTGTTTTTATAGTCATTAAGATTATAACACAATGTTGACTGATATACCACAATTTTTGACATTTTTACTTATGTGCCTGTTTGTTTCGTTCACACATCGTTGTCAATATAATGGAATTGCATGCGACTGTCATACAAGTGAGCGGTTTAGCTAGCTATAAACCAGGTTTAATCCACAATTTTCTACATAAGAAAATGCCTGTACGAAGGCAGGAATATGGCAGTTGTTATCCATTCGTTTGATGTGTTTGAACTTTTGATTTTGCCATTTGATTAGGGACTTTCCGTGTTGAATTTTCCTCGGAGTTCGGTATTTTTGTGATTTTACTTTTCACTAATATAAACTTATATAGATATAAGAAGATGTGGTATGAGTGCCAATGAGACAACTCTCCATCCAAGTCAAAATTTATAAATGTAAACCATTATAGGTCAAAGTACGGTCTTCAACACGGAGCCTAGGCTCACACCGAACAGTAAGCTATAAAGGGCCCCAAAAATTACTAGTGTAAAACCATTCAAACGGGAAAACCAACGGTCTAATCTATATAAAAACGAGAAACGAGAAACACTTATGAACCACATCAACAAACGACAACTACTGAACATCAGATTCCTGACTTAGGACAGGTGCAAACACATGCAGCGGGTTTAAACGTTTTAATGGTACCAAACCTTCACCCTTTTTCTGAAACAATAGTGTAACATCACAACATAGAAAGACACACTATAAAATATCAACTGAAATAGCTTAACTCAATCAAAGGACATATTAACACCATTGAACATACACTGAACATGAACTGAAGATGCGCTAATTTAAAGCTTATAAAAATATCATTGGCTTTTCATTTGGGGTCCAATTAAACTTACTTTATCGCAAACTGTGTCGCCTTCAACTGTAGAAACAACAGGTATATGTCTCATATCCATTTGTTATGGCGAAACAAATTGGCATACTCCAGAAAAATGAAAGTATGACAAAGCTTGAATTGACCTAAATGATACAAATTCAACAAAAAGGGAACTTGCATTCATGGAACCAAACATCAATTGCATATAATTTTACATTCATTTTACAAGAACTTATTTGATCTTATATTGAAAACAGATGATAAATATAAGTACCATTAGCCCAAGTTCCTAAAAAGTAGTCTGCCAAAGCAGTATGAAGGTTTGTAACTCTGCAGTATCTATCCTGTGCTGCCTCAATAAACTGTCTATGGTACCAGTAGATAACAGTAGCACCATCTGCTCCTCTCTCAACTGAAAGTAAGGCACATTAAAACTATTACAGGAATACATAATCAATATTGTATTTACATTTAGTCACATAAAAGATCTAACAGGAATACATATTCAATATTGTTTTTACAATTAGTCACATAAATAAAGCTTAAGGCAATAGCAGTATAACAGTGTTCAATATTCCTGACTTCGTACATGACATTTTTAAAAAATTGTGGGTTGAACCTGGTTTAATGGCATGCGAAACCTCCCGCTTTATGATAAAAGCTATAAGAGTAATACATTTTCAATATTGTATTTACAATTAGTCACATATAAGCTTTTACAGGAATACATATTCACTATTGTATTTACAATAAGTCACAAAAGGGCTATTCCAAGAATGCATATTTACAAGTTTATAAAGCACTATACTGACAGATTTTCCTAAAACTAAAATAGTTTTGAATTAAAGAGAGGTTTTCTAATAGAATATTAACTATCATCAAAAAGCTAAACAAAAAATAACAAAAGATGTTCACAGGACACGATGCTCTGCTCTCAATATCATTTTCCAAGTTCAGTGAAACATGAAATTAGGGGGCCAGAACCCTAGTTTTGCATAAGATTAAGAAACATCACACCATAATAAACATGTGTTCAAAGTTTTAAGTCGATTTAACAACATCAACAAAATTTGCTTTCAAAAAAATCTTCAATTTGATCACTTACGGACCTACAGAACAGAAAACATGTCACTCTAGATCTACTATCGTAAGCGAGGCATCAAAGATGAACAAAAACATATGACATACAGTTGTTACTCTCATCAGATGGCATTTAACGTCAACTGCATACATGTTTGGACATTATGCTAACATGCAGGACAATAATTCTTATATGATTTGCATATCTATAAATACTTGAATTTGATTGGTCAATTAGAATTTTTCTCTTGGTTTACACTTCCATAAAACATGTTTCCGAAACTACTTTCGTAATATATTAATGACCGATACACATACTTGCAGGAATCCCGGGATTTTCAGCAAATTGAGATTTAAAAAACAAATACATAACAGTTGTTTCTATTCTAATGCATATATAACAAAAAAGAAATAATGTATCAAAGCTTCGAAAATTATAAAATTCAAATTTAAATAAAATTCCGCGAAATTTCATGAATGATTTAGCGAATTTACGTTATGGCAAAACACGACGTCATACGAATGAAAACGTTCAAAGGAAATATTATTTCGTTACTTGTACTTCGGACTTTTATTCAGTTTGTGAGTAAGTCGTCCCGGTTTACACATCAATAACCTCTAGAAAAAATGCGTTTAATCCTATATTAATTTCTTTATTTAGAACATGACTGTATTCATATAAAGATTTGTCTGTTGCTTAACTTTCCTACCAAGAGCAAATAGTTTGGGGCTTAAACACTTTAATTAGATCAAACGAGTACATGGTGTGTTAAACGTGAATCGAATATTTTAAAATTCATTTTATTTCAGATAAAAAGTGTCTTTAGATGTATTTTGTTTTAAATTTTGAACAAAAAAGAAAAAACATCAAGCATCAATATAAACAACAAAAAGATGTGGTATAATTGCCAATGAGACAACTCTCCATCCAAGACCTAAAGTAGTAAATATAAGCAATTATAATCACAGTAAGGCATTCAACGTGGAGCCTTGACTCACACAGCAAAATAAGCTATAAATGTCCCAAAAATTACTAGTGTAAAACAATTCAGACGGGACAAATAAACGGCCAGATCTTAATTAAAAAAAAACTATATACGAAAAACAATTATAACACACAGCAACAAGCGACAACCACTAAAATTACAGGGTCCTGACTTAGGACAGGTACATATAGTATATATGCAGTGAGGTTAAATGTATTTGGTGGATCCAAACCCTCCCTCTAACCTGGAACAGTGGTGTTACAGCACAACAAAAGAACTCACAATTAAAACTCTTTTGAAATAGGTTTAACTCATCAGATCTGTACCATGTAACAAAAAGTAAACAACCAACGTATAAACAGGTATGATGACATAATCAAACATAAAAGATATCAAGTATAAATGTCCAAAATAAGAATAGAGACATAAAATATAAACGATTCTAGGGTCAAAACAATCAAATTTAATGAAAACGTAGTTAAGCATGGATCAAATTGGTAGCCAAATACCTACCGGGAAACAAATTAAACCATAAGATGAGAGTGAAGTGTTTATGAATAATAAATTTTAAATATCCGAAATTAATAACAGTGAATAGCTAAAAAGTCCATATGTAATGCTGGTTTTGAACGAAATGCTTCGACTTCAACCTTGTAAAAAAATTTCATAGTCAAACCCAGTTAAATTACAAAAACAATTGTTGTTGATAGACATAGATCCATTACGAAATAAATTCGATACAATCAAGGCAGTTGAGATCATGTTACACAAACCTGAGTATCGTTGTAGATCATGTAACACAAACCTTAGTACATGTATCAATGTAGATCATGTTACACAAACCTGAGTATCGTTGTTGATCATGTAACACAAACCTATGTATCACTGTAGATCATGTTACACAAACCTGAGTATCGCTGTAGATCATGTTACACAAACCTGTATATTGTTGTAAACCATGTAACACAAACCTGAGTATAGTTGTAGATCATGTAATACAAACCTTAGTATCGTTGTAGATCATGTAACAGAAACCTAAATTGTATGGTACATGTAGATCATGTTAGATAAAACTGAGTATAGTTGTAGATCGTTACACAAACCTGAGTATTGTTGTAGATCATGTAACAGCGACCTGAGTATCGTTGTAAATCATGTAACACAAACCTGAGTATCGTTGTAGATCATGTAACACAAATCTGATAATTGTAGATAATGTTTCACAGACCTAAATGTAATTGTAGATCATGTAATACAAGCCTTTATTATGTTGTAGATCATGTTAAACACAGATGAATATTGTTGCTTATTTTGTTTCGTAAAATCTCAATATTGTTTGAGATCATGTTAAATACACGTAAATAATGTTAAAGATCTTGTTACACAAACCTAAGAATTGTTGTTAGATCTTGTTACACACACGTTAATATTGTTGAAGACATTGTAACACAAACCTATTGTCGAAGATCATGTTACACACACGTACACATTTTTGTAGATCATGTTACACACCCGTGCATATTGGTATATATCATTTAATACTCACGTACATATTAGTGTATATCATATAACACACACGTAAATATTGTTGAAGATCATGTAACACAAACCTAAGTATTGTTGTAGATTATGTAACACAAACCTAAGTATTGTTGTAGATCATGTAACACACACCTGGGTATCGGTGACGACTTTGTTACACAAACCTGAGTATTGTTGAAGATAATTTTACACACACGTAAATATTGTTGTAGAAATTGTAACACAAACCTATAAATTTTTGAAGATCATGTTACACACACGAACATTTTTTTGTATATCATGTTACACACCCGTACATATTGGTATAGATCATATAACACTCACGTACATATAAGGGTATATCATATAACACACACGTACATATTGTTGCAGATCATGTATCTCAAACCTACGTATTGTTGTAGATTATGTAACACAAACCTAAGTATTGTTGTAGATCATGTTACACACACCTGAGTATTGGTGACGACCTTAATATAAACCTGAATATTGTTGTATATCATTTTACACACACGTAAATAGTGTTGTAGACATTGTAACACAAACCTATTAATTGTTGAAGATCATGTTGCACACACGAACATATTTTTGTTGATGAAGTTACACACCTGTACATATTGATATATATATCATATAACACACACACACATAGAGGTGTAGATAATGTTACACAAACGTGAATATCGTTGACGACATGTTACACAAACCTGAGTATTGTTGTAAATCATGTTACACACACGTGAATTTTGTTTTAAATCATGTAACACAAACCTAAATACTGTTGTAGGTCATGTCGAAGTCGCACCAGTAGTAATGGGGGAAGTCTTCTGATAGGTGGTGTCCAATACTCATACACATCATTTAGCACATCATCATCACAAGCCAATATGTCTTCTAATTCTGTTTCAGTCAATCCTAGTTTTGCTGTAAAATGATCAAGTAATTTGCTAATTTAAAAATATGATTCTTGGTTGTTAGGATACTACTAACAATGAGTTACACAATAAAATATAACCACCTAGAATAAATCATTGTACATATGTATTCGGGGTTTCCTTTTTTACAATTAAGGCAGATTAAATCATGATTAACATGTGTTTAAGTCGCGGTTATTGCAACTTTATCATAAAATACCTCGACAAATACTTAAACCTTATCCAGGATTGACGAATAGATGGACAGACAAAACAGATAATGCTCCTATATTCAATTAAAGGCAGGGTATAACAAGAATGTGTCCATAGTACACGGATGCCCCACTCGTACTATCATTTTCTATGTTCAGTGGACCGTGAAATTAAGGGTAAAAACTCTAATTTGGCATTAAAATTAGAAAGATCATATCATAAGGAAT